>OZ023232.1:16146688-16378688 GCA_964006365.1 Trididemnum miniatum | reverse complement strand
CAGTTTTGTCAAAAATCAACTTTTTGCCAAAACTGAAAAACTGCAGTTTTACTCCAACTTCGTCGCAATTCTGCTGGTAGAAGGCATAAAATGCCATCAACTTGACAATACCCACCGAATAGGAAGTTTCATGTAGTGTACAAAACATGTGTGCAACATGATAATCTTGCGTCGGAAAGCAGCTCAATCGCCAAAAGTTTGCAGTGCGTTTTGACGAGATCAGACGTTTTTGCTGGCCCCCGAAATTTCCAGTATTTGCTCGTGTTTGATCAAACGCTGTGCCAAAACGTCACAAAAGTGCTCAATCTAACCGGGTGTATGCTGTTCAGCGTTTCATTCCGTTTCATAATCATATTTGAACCAGTCCGATATCGAAACGCAAAGCAGTGCATTTGCCTAGAATTTGCACAGCGTTTTCAGCAAAATGACGTTTTGACGTGATCAAACGATTTTTTAAATTTCACTCATTTTTGAACCCGCGTCAAATGATATCAACAAAAAAGTGCTCAATCTCACCATGTGGAGACGTTTTGGAAATCAATTAGCTTCATGTGCCATGCTTTGAAAATCGTGATATCGAAACGCTAAATGTTCAAACAGCGCAATGTTTGCACACCAGTTTTGTCAAAAATCAACTTTTTGCCAAAACTGAAAAACTGCAGTTTTACTCCAACTTCGTCGCAATTCTGCTGGTAGAAGACATAAAATGCCATCAACTTGACAATACCCACCGAATAGGAAGTTTCATGTAGTGTACAAAACATGTGTGCAACATGATAATCTTGCGTCGGAAAGCAGCTCAATCGCCAAAAGTTTGCAGTGCGTTTTGACGAGATCAGACGTTTTTGCTGGCCCCCGAAATCTCTAGTTTTTGCTCGTGTTTGATCAAACGCTGTGCCAAAACGTCACAAAAGTGCTCAATCTAACCGGGTGTATGCTATTCAGCGTTTCATTCCGTTTCATAATCATATTTGAACCAGTCCGATATCGAAACGCAAAGCAGTGCATTTGCCTAGAGTTTGTACAGCGATTTTAGCAAAATGACGTCTTGACGTGATCAAACGATTTTTCAAATTTCACTCATTTTTGAACCCGCGTCAAGTATAAACAAGAAAAAAGTGCTCAATCTCACCATGTGGAGACGTTTTGGAATTTAATTAGCTTCATGTCCCATGTTATTAAAGTGGTGATATCGAAACGCTAAATGTTCAAATAACGCAATGTTTGCACACCAGTTTTGTCAAAAATCAACTTTTTGCCAAAACTGAAAAACTGCAGTTTTACTCCAACTTCGTCGCAATTCTGCTGATAGTAGGCGTAAAATGCCATCAACTTGACAATACCCACCGAATAGGAAATTTCATGTAGTGTACAAAACATGTGTGCAACATGATAATCTTGCGTCGGAAAGCAGCTCAATCGCCAAAAGTTTGCAGTGCGTTTTGACGAATCAGACGTTTTTGCTGGCCCCCGAAATCTCTAGTTTTTGCTCGAGTTTGATCAAACGCTGTGCCAAAACGTCACAAAAGTGCTCAATCTAACCGGGTGTATGCTATTCAGCGTTTCATATCGTTTCATAATCATATTTGAACCAGTCCGATATCGAAACGCAAAGCAATGCATTTGTTTAAAGTTTGCATAGCGTTTTTAGCAAAATGACGTTTTGACGTGATGAAACGATTTTTTTGATTTCACTCATTTTCGAACCCGCGTCAAATATAAACAACAAAAAAGTGCTCAATCTCACCATGTGGAGACGTTTAGGAATTCAATTAGCTTCATGTCCCATGTTATTAAAGTGGTGATATCGAAACGCTAAATGTTCAAATAACGCAATGTTTGCACACCAGTTTTGTCAAAAATCAACTTTTCGCCAAAACTGAAAAACTGCAGTTTTACTCCAACTTCGTCGCAATTCTGCTGGTAGAAGACATAAAATGCCATCAACTTGACAATACCCACCGAATAGGAAGTTTCATGTAGTGTACAAAACATGTGTGCAACATGATAATCTTGCGTCGGAAAGCAGCTCAATCGCCAAAAGTTTGCAGTGCGTTTTGACGAGATCAGACGTTTTTGCTGGCCCCCGAAATCTCCAGTTTTTGCTCGTGTTTGATCAAACGCTGTGCCAAAACGTCACAAAAGTGCTCAATCTAACCGGGTGTATGCTATTCAGCGTTTCATTCCGTTTCATAATCATATTTGAACCAGTCCGATATCGAAACGCAAAGCAGTGTATTTGCATAAAGTTTGCATAGCGTTTTTAGCAAAATGACGTTTTGACGTGATCAAACGATTTTGTTAATTTCACTCATTCTTGAACCCGCGTCAAATGATAACAGGAAAAAAGTGCTCAATCTCACCATGTGGAGACGTTTAGGAATTCAATTAGCTTCATGTCCCATGTTATTAAAGTGGTGATATCGAAACGCAAAACGTTCAAACAGCGCAATGTTTGCACACCAGTTTTGTCAAAAATCAACTTTTCGCCAAAACTGAAAAACTGCAGTTTTACTTCATTTTCGTCGCAATTCTGCTGGTAGAAGGCATAAAATGCCATCAACTTGACAATACCCACCGAATAGGAAATTTCATGTAGTGTACAAAACATGTGTGCAACATGATAATCTTGCGTCGGAAAGCAGCTCAATCGCCAAAAGTTTCCAGTGCGTTTTGACGAGATCAGACGTTTTTGCTGGCCCCCGAAATTTCCAGTATTTGCTCGTGTTTGATCAAACGCTGTGCCAAAACGTCACAAAAGTGCTCAATCTAACCGGGTGTATGCTGTTCAGCGTTTCATTCCGTTTCATAATCATATTTGAACCAGTCCGATATCAAAACGCAAAGCAGTGCATTTGCCTAGAATTTGCACAGCGTTTTCAGCAAAATGACGTTTTGACGTGATCAAACGATTTTTTTGATTTCACTCATTTTTGAACTCGCGTCAAATGATATCAACAAAAAAGTGCTCAATCTCACCATGTGGAGACGTTTTGGAATTCAATTAGCTTCATGTGCCATGCTTTGAAAATCGTGATATCGAAACGCTAAATGTTCAAACAGCGCAATGTTTGCACACCAGTTTTGTCAAAAATCAACTTTTCGCCAAAACTGAAAAACTGCAGTTTTACTCCAACTTCGTAGCAATTCTGCTGGTAGAAGACATAAAATGCCATCAACTTGACAATACCCACCGAATAGGAAATTTCATGTAGTGTACAAAACATGTGTGCAACATGATAATCTTGCGTCGGAAAGCAGCTCAATCGCCAAAAGTTTGCAATGCGTTTTGACGAGATCAGACGTTTTTGCTGGCCCCCGAAATTTCCAGTATTTGCTCGTGTTTGATCAAACGCTGTGCCAAAACGTCACAAAAGTGCTCAATCTAACCGGGTGTATGCTGTTCAGCGTTTCATATCGTTTCATAATCATATTTGAACCAGTCCGATATCGAAACGCAAAGCAGTGTATTTGCCTAGAGTTTGCACAGCGTTTTCAGCAAAATGACGTTTTGACGTGATCAAACGATTTTTCAAATTTCACTCATTGTCGAACCCGCGTCAAATATAAACAACAAAAAAGTGCTCAATCTCACCATGTGGAGACGTTTTGGAATTCAATTAGCTTCATGTCCCATGTTATTAAAGTGGTGATATCGAAACGCTAAATGTTCAAATAACGCAATGTTTGCACACCAGTTTTGTCAAAAATCAACTTTTCGCCAAAACTGAAAAACTGCAGTTTTACTCCAACTTTGTCGCAATTCTGCTGATAGTAGGCGTAAAATGCCATCAACTTGACAATACCCACCGAATAGGAAATTTCATGTAGTGCACAAAACATGTGTGCAACATGATAATCTTGCGTCGGAAAGCAGCTCAATCGCCAAAAGTTTGCAGTGCGTTTTGACGAGATCAAACGTTTTTGCTGGCCCCCGAAATCTCCAGTATTTGCTCGTGTTTGATCAAACGCTGTGCCAAAACGTCACAAAAGTGCTCAATCTAACCGGGTGTATGCTGTTCAGCGTTTCATATCGTTTCATAATCATATTTGAACCAGTCCGATATCGAAACGCAAAACAGTGCATTTGCCCAGAGTTTGCACAGCGTTTTTAGCAAAATGACGTTTTGACGTGATCAAACGATTTTTTTGATTTCACTCATTTTCGAACCCGCGTCAAATATAAACAACAAAAAAGTGCTCAATCTCACCATGTGGAGACGTTTTGAAATTCAATTAGCTTCATGTCCCATGTTATTAAAGTGGTGATATCGAAACGCTAAATGTTCAAATAACGCAATGTTTGCACACCAGTTTTGTCAAAAATCAACTTTACGCCAAAACTGAAAAACTGCAGTTTTACTCCAACTTCGTCGCAATTCTGCTGGTAAAAGACATAAAATGCCATCAACTTGACAATACCCACCGAATAGGAAGTTTCATGTAGTGTACAAAACATGTGTGCAACATGATAATCTTGCGTCGGAAAGCAGCTCAATCGCCAAAAGTTTGCAGTGCGTTTTGACGAGATCAGACGTTTTTGCTGGCCCCCGAAATCTCCAGTTTTTGCTCGTGTTTGATCAAACGCTGTACCAAAACGTCACAAAAGTGCTCAATCTAACCGGATGTATGCTGTTCAGCGTTTCATTCCGTTTCATAATCATATTTGAACCAGTCCGATATCGAAACGCAAAGCAGTGCATTTGCCTAGAGCTTGTACAGCGTTTTCAGCAAAATGACGTTTTGACGTGATCAAACGATTTTTTTGCTTTCACTCATTTTCGAACCCGCGTCAAATGATATCAACAAAAAAGTGCTCAATCTCACCATGTGGAGACGTTTAGGAATTCAATTAGCTTCATGTCCCATGTTATTAAAGTGGTGATATCGAAACGCTAAATGTTCAAATAACGCAATGTTTGCACACCAGTTTTGTCAAAAATCAACTTTTCGCCAAAACTGAAAAACTGCAGTTTTACTCCAACTTCGTCGCAATTCTGCTGATAGTAGGCGTAAAATGCCATCAACTTGACAATACCCACCGAATAGGAAATTTCATGTAGTGTACAAAACATGTGTGCAACATGATAATCTTGCGTCGGAAAGCAGCTCAATCGCCAAAAGTTTGCAGTGCGTTTTGACGAGATCAGACGTTTTTGCTGGCCCCCGAAATCTCCAGTATTTGCTCGTGTTTGATCAAACGCTGTACCAAAACGTCACAAAAGTGCTCAATCTAACCGGGTGTATGCTGTTCAGCGTTTCATTCCGTTTCATAATCATATTTGAACCAGTCCGATATCGAAACGCAAAGCAGTGCATTTGCCTAGAGCTTGTACAGCGTTTTCAGCAAAATGACGTTTTGACGTGATGAAACGATTTTTTTGACTTCACTCATTTTTGAACCCGCGTCAAATGATATCAACAAAAAAGTGCTCAATCTCACCATGTGGAGACGTTTTGGAATTCAATTAGCTTCATGTCCCATGTTATTAAAGTGGTGATATCGAAACGCTAAATGTTCAAATAACGCAATGTTTGCACACCAGTTTTGTCAAAAATCAACTTTTCGCCAAAACTGAAAAACTGCAGTTTTACTCCAACTTCGTCGCAATTCTGCTGATAGTAGGCGTAAAATGCCATCAACTTGACAATACCCACCGAATAGGAAGTTTCATGTAGTGTACAAAACATGTGTGCAACATGATAATCTTGCGTCGGAAAGCAGCTCAATCGCCAAAAGTTTGCAATGCGTTTTGACGAGATCAGACGTTTTTGCTGGCCCCCGAAATCTCCAGTTTTTGCTCGTGTTTGATCAAACGCTGTGCCAAAACGTCACAAAAGTGCTCAATCTAACCGGGTGTATGCTATTCAGCGTTTCATATCGTTTCATAATCATATTTGAACCAGTCCGATATCGAAACGCAAAGCAGTGTATTTGCATAAAGTTTGCATAGCGTTTTTAGCAAAATGACGTTTTGACGTGATCAAACGATTTTTCAAATTTCACTCATTCTCGAACCCGCGTCAAATGATAACAACAAAAAAGTGCTCAATCTCACCATGTGGAGACGTTTAGGAATTTAATTAGCTTCATGTCCCATGTTATTAAAGTGGTGATATCGAAACGCAAAACGTTCAAACAGCGCAATGTTTGCACACCAGTTTTGTCAAAAATCAACTTTTCGCCAAAACTGAAAAACTGCAGTTTTACTCCAACTTCGTCGCAATTCTGCTGGTAGTAGGCGTAAAATGCCATCAACTTGACAATACCCACCGAATAGGAAGTTTCATGTAGTGTACAAAACATGTGTGCAACATGATAATCTTGCGTCGGAAAGCAGCTCAATCGCCAAAAGTTTGCAGTGCGTTTTGACGAGATCAGACGTTTTTGCTGGCCCCCGAAATCTCCAGTTTTTGCTCGTGTTTGATCAAACGCTGTGCCAAAACGTCACAAAAGTGCTCAATCTAACCGGGTGTATGCTATTCAGCGTTTCATTCCGTTTCATAATCATATTTGAACCAGTCCGATATCGAAACGCAAAGCAGTGCATTTGCCTAGAGCTTGTACAGCGTTTTCAGCAAAATGACGTTTTGACGTGATCAAACGATTTTTTTGACTTCACTCATTTTTGAACCCGCGTCAAATGATATCAACAAAAAAGTGCTCAATCTCACCATGTGGAGACGTTTAGGAATTTAATTAGCTTCATGTCCCATGTTATTAAAGTGGTGATATCGAAACGCTAAATGTTCAAATAACGCAATGTTTGCACACCAGTTTTGTCAAAAATCAACTTTTCGCCAAAACTGAAAAACTGCAGTTTTACTCCAACTTCGTCGCAATTCTGCTGATAGTAGGCGTAAAATGCCATCAACTTGACAATACCCACCGAATAGGAAGTTTCATGTAGTGTACAAAACATGTGTGCAACATGATAATCTTGCGTCGGAAAGCAGCTCAATCGCCAAAAGTTTGCAGTGCGTTTTGACGAGATCAGACGTTTTTGCTGGCCCCCGAAATCTCCAGTATTTGCTCGTGTTTGATCAAACGCTGTGCCAAAACGTCACAAAAGTGCTCAATCTAACCGGGTGTATGCTATTCAGCGTTTCATATCGTTTCATAATCATATTTGAACCAGTCCGATATCGAAACGCAAAGCAGTGCATTTGCATAAAGTTTGCACAGCGTTTTTAGCAAAATGACGTTTTGACGTGATCAAACGATTTTTCAAATTTCACTCATTCTCGAACCCGCGTCAAATGATAACAACAAAAAAGTGCTCAATCTCACCATGTGGAGACGTTTAGGAATTTAATTAGCTTCATGTCCCATGTTATTAAAGTGGTGATATCGAAACGCAAAACGTTCAAACAGCGCAATGTTTGCACACCAGTTTTGTCAAAAATCAACTTTTTGCCAAAACTGAAAAACTGCAGTTTTACTCCAACTTCGTCGCAATTCTGCTGATAGTAGGCGTAAAATGCCATCAACTTGACAATACCCACCGAATAGGAAATTTCATGTAGTGTACAAAACATGTGTGCAACATGATAATCTTGCGTCGGAAAGCAGCTCAATCGCCAAAAGTTTGCAGTGCGTTTTGACGAGATCAGACGTTTTTGCTGGCCCCCGAAATTTCCAGTATTTGCTCGTGTTTGATCAAACGCTGTACCAAAACGTCACAAAAGTGCTCAATCTAACCGGGTGTATGCTGTTCAGCGTTTCATTCCGTTTCATAATCATATTTGAACCAGTCCGATATCGAAACGCAAAGCAGTGCATTTGCCTAGAGTTTGTACAGCGTTTTCAGCAAAATGACGTTTTGACGTGATCAAACGATTTTGTTAATTTCACTCATTTTTGAACTCGCGTCAAATGATATCAACAAAAAAGTGCTCAATCTCACCATGTGGAGACGTTTTGGAATTCAATTAGCTTCATGTGCCATGCTTTGAAAATCGTGATATCGAAACGCTAAATGTTCAAATAACGCAATGTTTGCACACCAGTTTTGTCAAAAATCAACTTTTTGCCAAAACTGAAAAACTGCAGTTTTACTCCAACTTCGTCGCAATTCTGCTGATAGTAGGCGTAAAATGCCATCAACTTGACAATACCCACCGAATAGGAAATTTCATGTAGTGTACAAAACATGTGTGCAACATGATAATCTTGCGTCGGAAAGCAGCTCAATCGCCAAAAGTTTGCAGTGCGTTTTGACGAGATCAGACGTTTTTGCTGGCCCCCGAAATCTCCAGTATTTGCTCGTGTTTGATCAAACGCTGTACCAAAACGTCACAAAAGTGCTCAATCTAACCGGGTGTATGCTGCTCAGCGTTTCATATCGTTTCATAATCATATTTGAACCAGTCCGATATCGAAACGCAAAGCAGTGCATTTGCCTAGAGCTTGTACAGCGTTTTCAGCAAAATGACGTTTTGACGTGATCAAACGATTTTTCAAATTTCACTCATTTTTGAACCCGCGTCAAATGATATCAACAAAAAAGTGCTCAATCTCACCATGTGGAGACGTTTTGGAATTCAATTAGCTTCATGTCCCATGTTATTAAAGTGGTGATATCGAAACGCAAAACGTTCAAACAGCGCAATGTTTGCACACCAGTTTTGTCAAAAATCAACTTTTCGCCAAAACTGAAAAACTGCAGTTTTACTCCAACTTCGTCGCAATTCTGCTGGTAGAAGACATAAAATGCCATCAACTTGACAATACCCACCGAATAGGAAATTTCATGTAGTGTACAAAACATGTGTGCAACATGATAATCTTGCGTCGGAAAGCAGCTCAATCGCCAAAAGTTTGCAGTGCGTTTTGACGAGATCAGACGTTTTTGCTGGCCCCCGAAATCTCCAGTTTTTGCTCGTGTTTGATCAAACGCTGTGCCAAAACGTCACAAAAGTGCTCAATCTAACCGGGTGTATGCTATTCAGCGTTTCATATCGTTTCATAATCATATTTGAACCAGTCCGATATCGAAACGCAAAGCAGTGTATTTGCATAAAGTTTGCATAGCGTTTTTAGCAAAATGACGTTTTGACGTGATCAAACGATTTTTCAAATTTCACTCATTCTGGAATCCGCGTCAAATGATAACAACAAAAAAGTGCTCAATCTCACCATGTAGAGACGTTTTGGAATTTAATTAGCTTCATGTCCCATGTTATTAAAGTGGTGATATCGAAACGCAAAACGTTCAAACAGCGCAATGTTTGCACACCAGTTTTGTCAAAAATCAACTTTTCGCCAAAACTGAAAAACTGCAGTTTTACTTCATTTTCGTCGCAATTCTGCTGGTAGAAGACATAAAATGCCATCAACTTGACGATACCCACCGAATAGGAAGTTTCATGTAGTGTACAAAACATGTGTGCAACATGATAATCTTGCGTCGAAAAGCAGCTCAATCGCCAAAAGTTTGCAGTGCGTTTTGACGAGATCAGACGTTTTTGCTGGCCCCCGAAATCTCCAGTATTTGCTCGTGTTTGATCAAACGCTGTACCAAAACGTCACAAAAGTGATGAATTTAATTCGGTGTTGTTTAGCATGGTTTTTTTTTTTTAATGAGGTTGATATCGAAACGCAAATGTGGTTTTTGAAAGTTTAAAATATATATTCTGCAATAAAGTATTTTAATCTTTGTTTATGTGGAAACGTTTTGGTTAATATTTGGTTTCGTTTTACAAGTTTTAGAAAAGATTTCGATGTTTTTAGGATATAGTTTTCACGCGTTCTTGTTGGATTTATTTTTTCCACGACGTTTTAATGGAAATTTGTGGTCGAGTGGAGAAATGTAATTTTCCTCGGTTTTTGTTTTAAGTTTTAATTGATGTTTGACACGCCCAGCCTTTGCACCTCATTTATTGGGCATCACTTCGCCACAAATATGTTATGATTTTTTTGAAGTTTCGTAGTTTTTTGGATTTAGACTGTTTTTTTTTTTTGGTTTGTTTTTATAGTGAACATTTTACAATCACAGTCACATTTACGATTTGCATAAACGTGTTTTGCATTTGTTTTTTTTGATCCAAAAATGTATTAAGAAGTGTTTATAAAGCAACAAACAAACCAAATAGTGTTGTTTTTGACCGGTATTGTTGTTGTTGCGTCTGAACGTCCTGAACGCATTATTTAACAGCACATTATTTCACGTAAAAGCTGCAGTGCTTTTCTTTTTTCTTTTTCTCTCTCGATTTGAACCGCTAGAATTTAAGTTCTCTCGTTTATTCTGCCAGAATTACAGTGGTCTTCTTACGTAGTTAGTCGCGTATTTAGCGCCAATCTGCCAATACAACTAGATGCAGAACAGAAAAGCAACTTCGAAAATTGCATGCCTATGCGGTCGTCCGTGGTGATACGCGGCTACTTTTAGGTGTTGCCATTTATTAATATTCAAAATGGTCTCCAAAGTTAATGCTTTTCTGACACAGTGAAAGTTCTCAGATTAAAATCGAGAAAATTTTTTTGATATTTTTTCAAAAATATTATCATTAATTTTTTTTTATTGAATGAAAATTGGCAAGGCATGCAATGCATGCCTTGCATGCATGGAGAATACGCCCCTGTCTCTTCCCCTTCTTGACGTTTTGGTATTTCGTAAAGTTGGCAATCAGAGTAACACTACTGATATATCACTCACCACTTCCATTTACAAAAAGCCTACTCACACTGACAGATATTTGCACTATACATCACATCATCCCAAACACCAGGAGCTCACTGTGGTCAAAACACTATTTAATCGCGTTAACACACATATCTCCGACAATAAACTTAAGCACCGTGAGCAACTACACATACACTCTGCATTACAACTGAACGGGTTTCCTGCCAGGACCACTTGTTTCTCGCCTAGGAAGGCATGCTCTCAAGATTCCCCCCACAAACATTTCACTTCTATTCCTTACGTTCAAGGCACATCAGAAAAAATTAGAAGAGTTCTAAACAAGGCAGGGGTCAATGTTGCCATTAGACCTGTGCATACCATTCGCCATGTTTTACCATTACCCAAAGATCCATATACCTCCGAAGAATTGGCTGTATTATCTACGAAATCCCCTGTTTGGATTGCATCTTTGTTTATATAGGACAGACGAAACGAGGCCTTAAGTTACGTTTGGCACAACACAAACGGGCCACTCTCAACCAAAAGCCAAAACAATCTGCCCTCTGCGTTCACGCAATGGAGTTTGAACACAATATTGATTGGATAAATGCAAAGATTTTAAAGGTGGAAAACAATTACGCCAAACGTCTCGTTTCTGAAGCTTGGTTCATTAACTCTCGACTCAATGTTATGAACAGGTTTGATGGTAATAATCTTCACAAGTTTATCGAATATGTTTTAGTAATTCTTATGCCAAATTGTTTTTACCGTTTTTGTACCTTTACGCTTGTTCTTGTACCTTTACGCTCGTTAATTCATTTCATTTAATAAGTTATTGTTCGTATTGGCCTTATGACGCAACAGTTCACAATATTTCTATCACACCTTTTTGCTTTATCATAATCAGTTCAGTTTAAAATTGCTACTATTTTGCTGTTTTCTGCCAGGGCTGGATTTTCCACCCTAGTACCTGTTATTCTGAAGAAGCTCGGTGTGAATTGCTGAGCGAAACGTCAATAAAAGTTGGAGTTTTTATATCAGCCTCCGTCTTTGATTATCGGAAGAACAAGTTCATGAAATAGTTAGCCTAGCCAATAAGAGTTTTTAAAGAAAACCATTGCTCCGGATGGCAGATGCTTTCCCGTAGCCCGGAGCGTTACTCTGTCTACGCTATCTGGCTGACAGAAACCGAATCTGCCTCAACGGCGAGACACCTAACGATGTTCAAGCTGGGCAGCGGCAAACGTCCTTTTCAGGACGGGGCGATGCGCATCTTCGGCGCACCGTCAACAAGTTCCAAAGGCCCGGCATTCTCCAACTGAACATCGAAGGCCTCACTGCAAGCAAGATGAGCGTGTTGCATCATCTTGCGTTACAGTGTGAGGCACTCGTCATCCTCTTACAGGAAACCCATTGCACCTCGGTAGAAAGGTTAGATCTTCCGAGCTACCATCTAGCTGGGTTTTCCTTGAGCAGGAAGCATGGTCTTGCTACGTTTGTCCATGAGCGTCTGAAGTGGATCCTAATCGATCAGTCCCCACCAACATCGGAGATCGAGTGGGTGTGCGTGGATGTTGATAACTATAAAGTAGTCAACGTCTACAAACCCCCTCCAACACGGATGCAAGCATGTGATCTTCCAGCATTCCCCCATCCCTGCCTCTATGCTGGCGACTTCAACTGCCACCATGTTGACTGGGGCTATGATAATAACAATCCAGATGGTGAATGCCTGGCTGGCTGGGCCAGTGCCAACAACTTCACCCTGCTATATAGCCCCAAGGAGGCCGCCAGTTTCTACTCTGGCCGCTGGAAAACAGACACCAACCCAGATCTTGCATTTGCCAGTGTCGATTTGGACAGTCGCTTACCTGACAGACGTATCTTAGGAAAGTTCCCAAGGTCACAGCAACCACCCTCGCTTATAAGTCCACCCAAACTTGCTCATCCAAAACCGAGCAAGCCTGTAAAGCGATGGAACTTCCGCAAGGCCAACTGGGACCACTATTCTAACCTAACCAACAAACTGGCCAAGAGTATACCGCCACCTGAATCTCAGAACATCGATCAGGTTTACCAGTGCTTTTGCAAGGTAATAAGCACTGCGGCGAAGAAATGCATCCCTCGTGGTCGACGATCAAACCACATACCTTGCTGGGATGCGGAGTGTGAAGACCTCTATCAGCATTTCCTGCAGTCACCTGGGGGCCCTGATTCGGATAGGGCTGCCACAGCCCTACTCACAAGGCTTGACGGGAAGCGGAGAAATCGCTGGTCAGAGACGGTCCGCAACATTGACTTTTCGCACTCCAGCCGGCTGGCATGGAATACTATAAACAACTTGACTGGTACTGTAGGTCACGACAATCCCCTCGTCAATGTCCCGTTTCAGCTGATGCTATTGCTTCTCAGCTGGTTAAAAACGGGAAATACGAAGGTGTGAATCGACGCTCATCTCGGCTCGTTTTACAGAAAGTGTCTGACCTTTGGAGGGCTGATCCATTACATCCTGCGAATGTCTCTGGGAGTTTTTCCCATCGGGAGTTCGCTGCTGCCCTCCGACATTTAAAATCAGGCAAAGCTCCTGGACCTGATTCCATTTGTCCGGAGCTGATAATCCATGCTGGAGCCAGCTTAAAATCTTGGCTACGTGGCTTCCTATCTTCCTGCCTGCACCACCTCAAAATTCCTAAGATCTGGAGAAGAGCGCTAGTAGTAGCGGTCCCAAAGCCTTCGAAACCTGTAGAGGACCCAAGGAGCTATCGTCCGATCTCCTTGCTCTGTGTTCCCTACAAGATTCTCGAGCGACTTATCTACGCCCGCGTCGAACCTCTTATTGACCCTCTGCTCCCACGGGAACAGACGGGTTTTCGACGCGGAAGATCCACCGTGGATCAAGTCACTTTGCTCACGCAAAGCATTGAGAATGCATTCGAAGCGAAAAAGAAGGCTGGTGCCGTCTTTATCGACCTGACAGCTGCCTATGACACTGTCTGGCACCGTGGCCTCACCTGCAAGCTGTTGCGGCTTCTGCCGGACAAGCACATGGTTCGTATGATTATGGAGCTGATCCGCAACAGAAGCTTCACCCTTACAACTGGCGACAGCAAGCCTAGCAGGTTACGACGCCTGAGAAATGGCGTCCCCCAGGGATCGGTCCTGGCCCCCCTCCTTTTCAACATCTATACACAGTGGCGTAGCGTGACTTGACAGATGAGGCATGCAATTACGATGACGTCATTAGTTTTCTTATTCAATTCAACTACAAAAATGTAATCATTAGAATTCGTTAAAGCGTATTAGGCAGGCGAAAAATTACCGCACATAACATCAGTTTTTATTTCACAAGGTAATAAAATACACTCTATGTCAAAAAATTGATTTCAATTCTTTGGTAATCCATCTATTACATTACTTTATCGCCTCATTTCAAGGAGGCTCCATGACGTCATACAATTGTTGAAACTAAACAACTGCGCTGTAAGGCACACAAATCGAAGATCATAAATGATACAATAATAATAATAACGTTTATACAAAGCTAAATAGATAACTTTTTAGTGTCTCAGGCTGTTTACACCCTAATCCTTTAATATCCAAGAGTACGAGCGTCAAATGTCCCACAGTGTAGTATTAAGACAATTTTTGTTAATGGTATGGCGCTTGCATTTCTCATGCCCGTGATGGCCTGAATTTTCAGGTTAATGGCTGGTTTCAGAAAGTTCAAGTTTGTTTATTCGTCACCAACCACAACGGATAAAACAAAAACACAGGCATTAGATAAATAACATAAGGATTAGTGACAGGGTGACTTCGAAGGGACCATGAGGTCTTCGAGTCAGAAGCCAACCTATTGAGTCAGAAAGGAATTCTGCGCACGCTATTCCGATCAATCTGAGAATGTTGAGAATTTCTCGCTACAATGTAATTGCAAATATATATCAACTTTCATCCCATTCATCGAATGTTTACCAGCAGTTGTGAATCAAACCAAATGCCTTTCTAGTGACAATCCACATTTTTTTTGAACCAACTGAGCATATTTTGTTACACAAATAGTTTTTCTTTCTTCAGATATATAAGTCTGGTATTGCTGAGTCATTTGCACAACTTGGCAGTTTTTCACAGCAGTAGTACCGGTATCTATTCCACTACTCCATTAACTAGGTTTTAATAAAAAATCTAACCAGGCTGGTAACTGAAAAACATATTTATAGAATATTGGAAAAATGAAACTCTGGACATCTATAAGACTCGGTGAAGTTGAAGCACACATGTGGCGATAGGCTAGAATATAATTTAAAACTACTTGATAAATGATATTCTGAAGCTTTCACGCAGTGGTAACAAAACATACTACAACAACACCTGTAAATGAACTTACATAGGAAGTTCCAGAAAACTCGTACACCGTACAGTCACTTTATGTATGAAAAGCTATAGATAAACAATATGACGTCCTACAGTACTTCATCCAGGATTAAATTTTGACAAGTCAATCATTCAATTCACTGCTGACAATTACCACCAACCAACACCAATTGACCAATGATCATAGGGAATTAGTGGTTAAAGTTTAAAAGGCAGAAGGTAATTTTCTATTAACTGGTGTAAAACCACAAACAAGCACTATTAACATGAGCAATCTAATTTCAGCAGTTTTGACGATAAACCAAGATGTTAAACCAATGTTTTGATTCCAAGGGTAACAGTTGCTGAAGCATAATGAAGCTGATCATTCAAAAATGAGATAAAGGTTTTAATATCTGCATCGCAACTTCAATTACATCAAATCTTTTAACCAACCTAATGAAATAAGCATGGAAACAAAGCTAATCAAAATAATGTCACAGTGTTTCTATACTGCTCCATAAAGCAGTAGCAACAAATTATCATAACTGAAGAGATCAGAATTTTAACCAGTTACAAGCACAGCGTGACCAGCAAATGAAAACACACAGGGCAAACTTATGTTTAAACTGTAAGCAACTTAGGGGTCAAAACCTAATTTGTAACATCATACAAAGCAAATAAGTTAGACAGGAATAAAAACACAGCAAGCCATATAGTGTTGTCTTTAAAAAATAATCAGCAAGGCCGGCAGTACAATTTGTTTGATGTTGAGCTTCTGCAGACCCAATATTTATAAACGCTACAATAAATTCTTGAATTAAAATTTCTTCAGCTAGTTTTGGTTTGTTTACCGATACTTATGTTGGGTCTCATCTAGAGTAAGCCGTCCATGTCTTTTATTGCCTTACACGGACGAGTTATTCTAGACACGGATGGCTTACTCTAGACGAGACCCACTTATGTTCATCTGTGGGGTACCGTAGTTCTGCCAGAATCAAGCTTGAAATGTTAGAGCTGTAAAACTTTTTTGTTTCAACTTTTCAACAATATTACTGGTCAACAAACTTGAAGCTGTGACTTGGGCTTGGCTCATTGTCTCAGTTTAAAGATTGGCAGTGTCTATTTTGACGTAAGTTAACCACAGGTCACATGAAGTCGAGCCAAACTCGATTATTTACCCCAGGTCAGATGAAGTTAACCGTGGGATTACATCTTATTCTATTCTACTGTCTTCACGAATTCGATTGTTAACCCCAGGTCACACAAATTCGAAGCGAATCGAAGTGATCTGAACCCAAGCCATTGAAGCGAAATGAATCGTAACTGCGACGAGAATCAAACCCAAAATTAGTGCAGCGCTTCTCTTCTATCGCGACGCTCTATCTACTGAGCTATTGAGAAGTTGTGGCAATTGAGCACAAAACGGCACTTAAAAACCCACGACGTCACTAACGGCAAAATAGACCTAGAAGCTATTTTGCCGTAAACGGCAAAATAGACACTACCTTAAAGATTGATGAAAATTAATTTTACTAGGTGTCTATTTCACCAAAAATTCCGGTTACCGAAGTTTGAAAAATCGTAGTTGCGTAACGGTAACCGTTTTCGGTTCCTGTAGTGCGACTCTCACAGTAGGGAAACTGTTAGGGGATGTTTCCGGTTTCGCAAACCACAATTTTCGAACTTCGGTAACCGGAATTTTCGGTGAAATAGACGCTTCCCTAATTTTACTACAGTACTACTGGTACTGGTATAAACTGTAACACTGCACCTACCGGCACCAATATTCTATCCAGTATCTGTACAATGAATCTTAATTTCATTAAGATGATGTTCTTTTATATGCATTACCGATACCGGTAGGCCTATTACCGACATCTCAGACCCCTTGGTTTGGTAAGTCTACCTACTTCACACACGTCATGTCCAGCATACTAACAGCCCCCACGCTTTTTCTGTCTGCCAACCTTAACCTAACCAAATCTAGCTTTAACCGAACCTGGGGGCTGATACTAGACCTAACCCCTTTGAACCAGCTAAGGTATACATGCAATACCGGTACCCCTAAACTAGACCTATTACAACTAAACTCCTGCTTACTTATATTTTGCAGCTTGATCTCAGTCTCACAGCCTATCATTTTTAAACTAGTCTAGCTTATTTACCAGAAGTCTACCATACACAGCAGATCTGTAGTAGACTAGTCTCCACCATACTTTACCGTGTTGAATACCGCATATGATTACTCAGCGCTCACCAGTTGCTGCGTCGTCTCACCGCGTAGACCGCATAGGCATGCAATTTGACGATTGCATGCCTTCTTACGTAGTTAGTCGCGTATTTAGCGCCAATCTGCCAATACAACTAGATGCAGAACAAAAAAGCAACTTCGAAAATTGCATGCCTATGCGGTCGTCCGCGGTGATACGCGGCTACTTTTAAGTGTTGCCATTTATTAATATTCAAAATGGTCTCCGAAGTTAATGCTTTTCTGACACAGTGAAAATTCTCAGTTTAAAATCGAGAAAATTTTTTAGATATTTTTTCAAAAATATTATTATTAATTTTCTTTGATTGAATGACAATTGGCAAGGCATGCAATGCATGCCTTGCATGCATGGAGAATACGCCCCTGTCTATACATATGATATCCCCTCCATAACCTCCAAGAAGTTCGCCTATGCCGACGACCTGGCGATACTTCATACATCTGGAGAATGGAAGGAGTTGGAAAGGACTCTAAGCCAGGACATGACTACACTCTCGGAATATCTCCAGACCTGGCGATTAAAGCTTAGCTACACTAAAACGGTGACGGCGGCCTTTCACCTCCACAATCGAGAGGCTAAGCGTGAGCTTAAGGTCTGTAACATCGGTAAGACCTTACCTTTCTGTCCAGTTCCCACTTATCTTGGGGTCAAACTGGACAGATCGCTCACATATCGTCCTCACCTGGAAGCATTGCGCAAGAAGTTAAGTGCTCGCGTCTCACTGTTGAGGCGACTTGTTGGAACAGGTTGGGGTGCTAGCGCTAAGACATTACGCACAGCTGCCCTGTCTCTGGTCTACTCGACTGCCGAGTACTGCGCACCAGTCTGGTGC
Organism: Trididemnum miniatum; assembly: GCA_964006365.1. Taxonomy (NCBI): domain Eukaryota; kingdom Metazoa; phylum Chordata; class Ascidiacea; order Aplousobranchia; family Didemnidae; genus Trididemnum; species Trididemnum miniatum. The sequence continues at coordinate 16,360,608 of OZ023232.1, read as the reverse complement.
CGCAGCGTGCACATACGGCTTATCGACAGTGAAATAAATGACGCCTTGCGCATTGTCACTGGGTGCCTGCGTCCCACTCCATCGGTCTACATTCCGGTTCTTTCAGGCATCCAGCCAGCTGAGCTTCGCCGCCAAGGAGCGACACTCTCCCTAGCCAACCGCAGCTCCCTGGACCCTGACCACATTTTACATGGCCAGTTTCATGAGTCACAGGACGTATGTAGGGAGAGATTGAAATCTAGACGCTCATTTGTACCTGCTGCTCGGAAATTACTAGACAGTCTTTCTGAAATGGACGTCCGTGCAGCCGAGTGGACGAACACGAAATGGGACATGGAGTACTCTGCCAACGCATTGTCACTCCACGCTTTCATTCCCAAGGCTAGCTCCAGACCCTTGGGTATGGGTCTGCCCAGGGCAGCCTGGGTCAAGCTCAACCGTCTGCGTTCTGGTGTTGGACGTTTTGTGTTCGTCCATGTACAAATGGGGTCTCGCTCCTCTAGCGAATTGTGAGTGTGGTGCCAGTGAACAAACCGCAGATCACATCATCTCACAGTGTCCCATACATCGAGCACCCCGAGGTATGTTTGGTCTCATGGTTTTGGATGACGAAACAAGATGCTGGCTGAAGTCCCTTACAGTCAGCATCTGACCCGAACAGTTTGGTGGCCAGGGTGGTAAAAGGATAAACCCTCGGCCTTGGTCCTTTCATCTGTCTTGGAAGAGATGCCCCGCCAAACGACGACGACGACGAAAGCGAACCAAATTTCTAAAAACTACAGACAGTACACTTCGCAAACCTTCGAAAATGTATGGGCTCGCCAATAATGGCGAGATAAAGCTTGAGGCAAAGCTTTGACAAGAAAACAAACAAACCATGACCCAGCACTTTTTTTCAATATCGACCTTGCGGCCATGATGGGTAACCTACTAGTAGTGGTAAAACACTACCGACGGCATTGCTCTTGCGGTTATTCAAAACTCAAATTTTCACCACCACGTTAAGATGACAACCCATTGGAGAAGTTGCCTGTCGTTTAATTTATGTATATATTTTCGCTTTCGTTTGTGTTTGATTGACAGAATTCTAAAATAAGTTCAACTTCTTATATTGTTAGGTTCGCGCCAGAAGCAAAAGAAGGAAAAAGTTAAGCACATGGAAAAGCCGAGAAGACGTTTCTCGCTTGCCGATAAGGACAGAAGTGTTAAGCCTGTTCTTTTTGGTCTTCAAGAAAATATCTAGGCTACATATAAGTTCAGTTCACGCACAATTTCGCAAGCCCACTCTTTCAATAGGCCTGTAGGTTTTTTTCAATTGTACTTTCAAACTATGGCATGCGTACAACGATGAAAGTTACGAATAAGATTTTCAATTTTTTGAGTAGTGCAGTTTGCTTTAATAAAATATTTTACAATCATTGTGGTGCATAGCGTGTTTTCACACGAAAAAATAATGAAGAATGTTTTTTTGCGCAGCAGTGCGAGTAAGAGCAGAGTTGGGCAGTACTGCGGTACTGTAACGCGGTACTTTTTTAATGCCGTTAGCGGTACCGTCGATACTTTAAAAAAATGTACCGTTTTTGGTACCGTCGTTACTTTTCAGACCGTTTTACTCGATATTTCGGTAACTTTTTTTGAGTAAACTTAAGGAAGCAAAAGCGGAAACCTTTCCGGGTTTTTCCGCGAAAAGCATCTTCGAAAATTACTGCGAAACCACGTTGTTGTAGATCAGTGGTCGGTAACCCTCGGGCTGCGGCCCCGTGTGAAGTTTGTGGCCGGTCCGTATATGCGTTTTCAGAAAAAATGCTTTGAATTTGAAACATTTTCATAACGTCGGACGCAATTTCAGTCGCCAACGAATTTTTGCGGTTTTCACATAAAAAACACTCATTTTAGCAAACTTATCGAAAAAGGACATGAATGCAAAAATGTTTTCGCAGCTTATGTTTTAAAGCAGAAGCTTGGCTAAAATAAGTGAAAGGAGACTGCAACCATTATTAGTTTGAGAAATTGTGGACTAAAAGTTAGGTTTTAGCACCTTATTACAGGGCCAAAGGGGGTCCAACATCTTCCGTGATATTAATGTTTGTGGTATGACGGAAGATGTTGGACTGAGTGAAGAGTACAAGTGGCTGTTGGATGAATACCCCGAAGTTGTTCATATTGCCTCTTGCTTCATGGTTTTTGCAATTACTTTTTTCGTTTCATTTCTGACCTTCCCATGATTATTTTTACTTTCCATTGATCGATTCGTGCACCACAATTTAAACGCTTTCTTTTTCCGATCTATGGTATCCCTTACTTTCTCGTTCCAACACCATGTGTGCACCACCGGTGCTTCGGCCTACTGTAGGTTGTTATTTTATGACTCATGGCTTACTAGCTGTTTTGAAAAAAGGAATAACAATGCCTTTGTTGATAATCGTTGCAAACAACGTCCAGGGAAGTAGGTCAAATTTTTGAACAAAAATTACATTTTTGTTACTAATTTTTTTTGTCTTTGGAGAAATTTGCCAATTGTTTATTAATTCGGATGGAAAGGCATTTCCCACTGCTTTTACCAAAAGTTCCCACCGATTAAGAACCACTGTTTTAGCCCATGCCTGAATTAGGAACAAAACTCATCAATTGTTACAAAATAATGTCTAACAAATAAATTTCCATTTTATATACTTTTAACGTCAGCAAAATTCTGTAGAAATGGTATAAATAAATGTAGATAACTAATGAAAGAAGGGGTGAAACTTTTATTTTTGCTTCTTCTTTTGTCTTTGTATACCACTGCAAACAAAAGAAAAAATGGATCGACTTACCGCTTGCTTAATCCTTCGCTACCATTAGATTTCGATGAATATCGACTTTCTTGCCGCAGCCTTAAACCACTCGCTGGCATGCCAATAAGAGGAAATTCAAATATTTCGACAAGATTGTTGGAGAAGCCAAATGGACAAGAGGCTATTAATCGAATTATAGAGGAAGTGAAAAAACATTCCGAGAAAAGTAATTATCTATACAAATTATGGTAATTAATAATAATAGTGGTCAATGCTTTATAGGAGCATTCGCAGAAATTGTTATAGGAAGGCATCAAAAGGAGTTTTCCCACATCCATCAAAGTTTGACTTCTGTGCAACTTGAGCGATGATGATTCATTCGAGAAGGTCTGAGGAGCTTGTGGGCGTAGGAGCCCCCGAGCGTAAGCCACTCTATCAGGGGTAGCTAACCTGTGGTGTGCGTACCACTGGTGGTACGTGGCAGCTTTTCAAGTGGTACGGGAGATATTTTCCAAAAATGCAAAAAGAATTCGTTTTATCGGAATCCTCACAAAAACTTTTTTGCATTACAACTGAAACTAGTTGCATAAAAATAGGACTGGTTGGCTAGAAATGTTTGTATAATTATGTGCGGAGACTATGGTATGACGTGGCATACTCTTATATGGGCATTGCCAATATCTCGCTGGCTTGCGGGCTTTTTTTTTTCGTTCTGCAGTTGGTGAGTGGAATCTATGGATCAACCTAACCGGTAAAAAAACTTTTAATAAAAACAATTCTGTTCTCATTTCGTTTTCATCGAAATAGCGAACTAAGAATTCAAAATTACTCCTTACATGAGTTTCACAGTTCTAGGTGTAGCGAAGTAGGAACGCATACAAACTGCATTTCGCACTGGTTTTGCAAAACATGCTGTATTTCAAACACAAGTAGCAATAAACGAAGATCGGGAGTGAAAAATTGTCGTAAACTTGTGCATATATCCATCTATTGATTTATCATTCAGGCTAAAGCCAAAACTTCGTCAAAAATTTTCAGCTAAAGGCGCATATTTTTGGGAGATTTTCGTTTTAAAATTGTGCGTTGCCACCCTACTTTTCATACTTTACATCTTTGGATATCTCATCAGAATCAACGACCTCGCAAAACTTGATACAAAGCTGCACCACATACAGTTAGTTAGAATACACGTTATTGCTGCTTTATACGGAAGTAAGGTCTTGAGGAAATTCCCTTAAGGAATATGGATGCATCTCTTTGTGTTGCAAAAGAAGCTGCCTCAGTTTTCCAAACAAATGATTACAAAATTCAGAAGATTTTAAAAGGCATAAATTTCATTCTTCACCTTTCCTATTTGTCAGATATTTTGGGAGTAGGCCTACTGAATCACTGTAATTGTTACCTTCAGGGGCCTGGGAGCAACATCGTTGATTTTGCAATCAAATCGACTACATCAAGGGTAAGGAAAGTGCGGCTCGCTAGCCAATGCGGCTTTTTGACCCTCGAGACGTGGCTCTTCAGCTCTTTGTGAGAAACACCAAAGACCTTTTTTTGTTTCGCAATTGCAATTAGACCCCCTATTTCCATCTCTTGCGTGGTCGAAGACTTTTTGCTCATTGACTCACCGGCAAGGGGTTACTACGGTACGGAACTATTTTCCATACTACATTTCTCTAAAAATATACCGTACTGTAATTTCGTACCTCTCAAAAATACCGTACGTAACAGTGCGGTGCGTAATTTTTTCCGCATTGTAAAACCGTACCTTTTCGTAGGCTACTACATTTTTTCAAACAATTTGCATCAACAAAAATTCAGCAGGAAGCGTTTGCCATTGCATTTTTTAAAATTAAGTTGCATATTTATTCCCCTATCACGAGACAGCGATCATGATCAACGCGCTATACGAGCTCGCTTAGGAGTTGCCAGCCATCTGTTTTCCACACCAAGATGGGGGAATCCCGCTAAGTGCCCTTCCTAACAGCACAACAAGTAAACTTGCCGGCTTGATCTCCACACTGTTCCTTTAATGCTGAACGTCAAGCAGGGAAGCTGTCAATACCAATTTTAAAGTCATTGGTTTAACCCAACTCGGAATGCAATCCGAGTCTATAGAGCTACCGAGGCGGACGCTCTTGCCACTCGGCCATCTGAGCTGTTAAGGTCAAGTCCAAGCCCAGATTTTTTCGTCCTTTTATTTTAGCTGTTGAACAAAACTTTGCTATTGTAGGATACAAAACATTATTGGTTATCCTTATACCAGTAGAGTAAAAAGCGAAAACATTGGGGGGAGCTTAGCCGGTTTTATAGCCAATGATCGAGGAGACCCATTTTCGTTTGCCCTTAGGTAGCAACCTCTTAGGCAATTTCTTCATTCGGCAAAGGGGGTGTCCCAGTGCTCCTACTGGTTACAAAAGTAAAAAAGTAGTCATTTAAAAACTACTCAAGTAAAAGTATAGCATTCCCAAACGTTAAAGTGTCAATTGCACACTTGCCGATGATGACTTGCTTTGAAGATGGCAAAATGGTAAATAAAAAAAATTTGTTATCGCCCAGATGGCCGAGTGGATAGAGCGTCTGCTTCTAGAATGGTACACTCGGGGTTCGATTCAGAGTAGGGTTAAACCAATGACTTAAAAGTTGGTATTTATAGCTTCCTGCATCACGCTTAGCATCAAAGGCAAAAGCTTGAAGAACAAGCCGGCAAGTTCATTTGTTGTGCCGTTCTAAACCACGCTTAGCGAGATTTCCCCATCTTAGAGTGGCAGACAGGTAGGTCGACAACTCTTAAGGGAGCTCGTTATAGCACCTCTATCGCAAAGAAGGATAAACATATGAAAGAATAAGCATTAACTCAGATGCGGAAATCTGCTCATTTCTGTTAACTTCAATTTTAGCTTGCAATTTGCTTTTTTCCGTAATTAAGGTTGAAAAAGAAATACGATAGTTTTACTGCTGGGCCTACTTACAGGTTTATGGAGTGAATATATTATTGTGAACATATTAAGCATTGTTGGTAACATCCGGTCATGCGGTTATGACAGTGATGCAGTCAAGACCATCACATACAAGACCAAGACCTTGTAAATTTTTCAAGACCAAGACCGTCTTTGTCAAGACCAAGACCTGTGATTTTTTTCTAGACAAAGACCATAAAAGTGGGATGAGAATTAACAGTTTATCTGTTATCGCTATTTTTCTATAACAACAAAAAAAACGGGCAAAATATGTACAGAATATTAAAAGAAATAAGAACATCACAAGTACATACACGCTGTTGGATAATTTTTCTAGCTGTGCAGGATCACTTAAATTTCTTCAAGATGCTGTTTAGTTCTTTTGGTCTTAAGACCAAACTAAATGGTCAAGACCAAGACCAGTGGTGGTCATTCACTAGGGGGGGGGGGGGGGGCGGGCAAGACAGTGAAAATGGGCCCCCCTGCGCAACACAACGCGACACGCGACATAAGTCTCGTCAGCCTTGCTACGCACAGCCAATCCTGGCTAAACTCATTCCAGATTGTAAACACTCTTTTTTGCATTGCTGTACCTGGACATCTCGACTTCATCTTTTTTCTAGGTTGTGCCCTATATTTAGCAGGCGACTGGCCTCAAACAACGATACCCAATGAAAGAGCCTATAACTAATAACCCACAACTAAGATGAAGTCGAGATGTCCAGGTACAGCAATGTAAAAAAGAGTCTTTGCAGTCTAGAATGAGTATAGCCTGGATTGGCTGTGCGTAGCAAGGCTGACGAGACTTTTGTTATAGTCGAAAGATTAATTTGTCCCTTGCAAATTTCTCATACAACGCAACATGTTTTTGCAACTAGGACCACTGGACCACACGAAGTTTGAATTATGGTAGTGGTTATTTGTACGGGCCCTTACAAATTAACCCTTTGTTTCTTTTACGCTCATCCCGGTTTCACAAAGCGTGACGAAGTAATAAAATAAACCAAAAAAGCAAATGTTGCGGGCTCGTAAAAACAGCCACTTCCCTGCATTATGGGATCAACACATTTACTAACGAATTTTATAACTGATGGTAAATCCAAAAATGAGGTAAATAAGCAAAGCACCTACCAGGGAAAAGTTTTAAGATATGGAAGATACATTGCTGAAATGCTGGCAACGCCTTAGGGTTTTAAGTAAGAATGACAACATCATGTTTCACAAAACTTTTTAATCTACGCATTATGTCAACTCTATCTACCACTCAGTAAAAGCAGTGCCATTATGCCATAACAGCTGGCTGTACATTGTGTACAATATAAGTTTCTAGATAAAAAGTAAATAAGTCTGAGCAGAAAGAAATTCATAAATAAGCAACACTGAAAACCGCACTGTTACATAACTGTTGTCTGCAAAACACTGAGAAAGATACGTCACGAACACTTGCTGCTTGGTGGCACCAGAGTTTTCCCTATTAGAGTTGTCCGACTCTATCACGTGATTTCGTTTTTACGCATGAGTACTTATAGATCGATTTCAGCAGACTGCAATCAGATTGCATTATGAAAAGTGACCTAGCGTTCAAATGCAGGAGTTAGTCTAACAAATTAGCTAAAACTGATCTCCATTGCGTGAAGGATAGTTTTAAAAACATTTGTATTTTTAGTGATTATGTAGCCTAGTTAGCGAAAACTGATTTAAATAACGTGAAGGATAGTTTTAGTGATTAGGTAGTCTATAAGCTGTACATTTAGCATGGGTTACTAAGACACCCTTTGTTGGACACAAACTGCATTTAGTGACAGTCTAAATGTCATTCCAAATCGAAACTGATTTCTATCATTAAAAGTTTTGGAGTAGGCTAATATTTCCAGGAATTTGATCTAAATTGAATTCGACATTTTCTTGAATGCAAAATACCGGTAGGCTATTTTACGTTAATTATTGTTTGATTTTTTATTAGACTTTATCTGTCAAAATAGCTATTAAAACTTATGGATCTCATTAAAAGCACGGAAAGTAGGGGACCTATCGCACAAGCTTTATTGAATTCAATTTTTTGTCCAACTGGTTGAACAATACATTAAGCCAAATGCTTTTTAGTTTGTTGGACTTATTTCTAACGACATCGCTATCGGTGCGGTAGGTCTTGGGTTCGCGCCCTGGGCCGGTCAAATCGGACACAGTATCGCCAGGGACTCGTCACCGCGGCTGTTTTCTTCGAACTTTGAAGCTGAGTTGCCTGGGCGCTCAGGGGCGGAAACGGGCCCAGCTATTTGTTACACGCTTTGGCGGAATACAGCGAGTACAATGAAGTCTGATTTTTTTGGACTTTATTTTATGATAAAACTCTTCTGTACCAAAACGAAAAAATTCGAAATGCTCACGGTAAATTTATTTGCAGATAAAAAATGTCACTCAAACATTCCCACGGGGACCTTTTGTCAATAAAGTCGTGACCTTCCGACCGCTGCATAATTAAGCAATTTAAAGTAATTGCAAATGTCTCTTAAAAGTTGTTGCTGCAATCGGAAAACGAACGGATGTTTATTCATATGAAACGAATGTTGAAATCTTAATAGTAGATTCGCTTAACCACCCGTGCACAAAGATGGGCATTTATCGGTGATGCAGTTTTCATTTGTTGATTACCGATATCGCTTTTGTAATACATTTTGTTATTGCCGATAAATTATCGAGATAAACGATTCTTCATGCACACAGTGTTCAAAGTTAGTGAGTTGGCACTATGGAAAAATACGCGGTGTCCATAAAGTCTTGTTGCAATTAGAAAAAATGTCTCTTTGTTTTGTTGCCACGGCAGAGTCCGTGAACTGCTTTCTTTCCTTAAAAACCTAGAAAAATATTTTTGCAATTTGACTTCCAAAAAAGCTTCGTCAAACACATCGAAAATTTAACCACATATATCGGAAAAATTTATCGATTACCGATATCACTTTAAGAAATTGAAATTTATCGATTATTATCGGTATCGCTCAGAGATTATTTGAAATTATCGGTTATCATTATTGCTGAAGTACAGAAAATTTTAGCCTATCGTGCCCATCACTGCCAGTGCAAATGAAAAATTAGCGTAGTATTTGAACAATGGGTTAACGGTACAAAACATCAGAATAGCTTTGAAAAAACTGTTTTTGCCAGGAAGTCGAACCGTTTAATTTTTACGGTGCAGGTTTGGTTTGGGTTCAACAGCGGTTTCAAATTTCGGTTCACTTCCGGTTAAGGTTTAGATAAATTGAAACGCTCCAGTTTGGGTTCGCTTCACTAAAAATATTTCAAAACCGGTTTATAAAGTTCCGGTTCAGGTTCGCAGTAAAAAATGTTATAATTCCAGTAACGCAATTTAAAAAATGAAACGTACAAAGCAATTTTTCTTCCCATTGACAGGCCAATATAATGCATAAAATACTTGTAGTAAAGCCAGTTTCGAGATAATTAAATTCCTACAATGCTCCGACACCGGCGGCCTAATCTTTGATGAAGAAACATATCTTCACATTGACGGGCCAATGTACAGCTTGTGGTGCTGTGCAAATACTGTATTTTTTTGAATATAAGCCACCTTCAAAGTGTCAATCGGTTACATTGATCAAAGTGACGCGTGTGACCTCATGGAGCGAGCCGCTTTTTCAATCGGTTCGGGTTTGGTTAAGGTTCGCTATTACTCAAATTATTCGGTTCAGTTCCGGTTCGCTCTTTGCGATTTTGAAAAATACGGTTTAGGTTCGACAAAATTAGCGCAAAACCGGTTTATAAAACTCCGGTTCGGGTTCGGTTCGACTCCCTGGTTTTCGCATATGGAAAAACCTTTATCATCAATACTCTTGATAGCTTTGAAAAAAGCTGTTGCATTCCAGAAGCTTTTCGTGACGCGCTGGTCAAATATTAATATTGTGTGCTGTGCAAGCTTTCTAAAATCTCAAAATCATCCATGGTAATTTTTTTTCTTTTTACCAAGGAAATCGACTTTGCGGCTAAAAATTTGAAACTAAACTACTTTTTAGCTTTTTGCAGTAAAAACTGCTCGGATAGCGTTACTTTGTGCTAATACACTCGTTATCGAAAATGCTAGGCTTACTCGTCTTCGAAAAAGCTTTTCGTGTAAAAGTCTATCGGTACTTTTTTTACACCACTGTCTATTTTAGCCTGCCTGCGTAAAGCATTTTTTGCTAAATATGCTAAGAAAAGTAGTGATTAAATATCAGAGTAGGCTACAAGTTACCTTTTCTTTAGCGTGGTAGCAGAGTTTTGGTAGTAGGTTGGCACTAAGTTTTTAAAAACAAATTCATGCATTATATATCATGATTTCAAACCAAATGAAAAAAATTAATGCTGCTGCAAGCTACAAGACTGCATTGCTGCATTCTTCCGCTGCTGCTGCTACTGTAATTTATGCACTGTAGCGTCTCTTTGAGACAATTGATCTATTAGTATTGAAGCGTGACCATTATAATAAAGAAACAAAAATGAGAAAGAGTCGGATAACTCTGATAAAGAGAACTCTGGTGGCACTAAGCACTCAGAAGTTAAAACTAACTAGCATGCAAAACAATTCAACTTACATCATTATTCCAGATTCTGCTCACTGATATTTGGGTAGCTAGCAACTTGTAAGCAGTTAGTCACTAGTCACAACACAACTATTACTGCACTCAAATTCATTCTCATCAGGTAGATCTTGAACATTGTAATAGCTTGCAAATTGCATACTATTTTAGCTCGCAGCAGTAGTTCAGTAATCAGTACACCAAACTGTGCACCAATACTACTGTAAGTAGGAAGCACATTATAAGCAGTCAATCACTACTATCAAAGGCAGGTGCTCAATCATTTGTATGCAATTGATCAGAAACATTCTTGCTATTTTGCAGTTCCAAGTCAAACCCATTGCACTGAAGACTTAACTTCCACTTTGGTAGGGTACCTGGGTACAGTAGTTTGCAAGTTGCAAACCAAAAACACTTACGGTAATATTAGAAAACTTAACGTGACTTTGTAATAATTATAATATTTGTATGAGCAAATCGAAATGTTTTTGTGAGGTCACCAAGAATAAAATCTAATGATGATGTTTAGGCATAAATATTTCTTATAGATGAAATGGAAAAATTGACAACCTGAAAATCATAAAAAATTTTAATTTTTAAACCAAATTCACTCCAAAAGCACAAAAAACAAGTTGCTAATTTTCACGTTTTTGGATATATGAAAAAAAGTGACCGATACTACACAAAAATGCAAAAATTATTTCCGAGAAACGTTTGCTATTTTTTTAATTGTGTCAGAAACTTGGCCTTTGACTGTGATTACACAACATAAATTTAATATAATAAACAAACTGACAAAGATGTTTGGGACAGTTCTTATGTGAAAAAATGAATTTCTGGACCCAGAAATGTTAAAATTGACATTTTTTCCATCATTCTATTACTAGAAATAAAGCTATTCATTGAAATCACTAAGCGTGATCAGTGCTCACAAACGCAAACTCCCCCAAGTGGCTGAAATTTCAATAACTCGGAAGCCCGTTCAGATTTTTTTATTTTTTCAATAAACTCTATACCATTATCTTCATCTCCAAAATATAAGAGGTGATCTGTGATGGTTACAAAGTAAATTAGTTTATTATACATGGAATGACTCTATAAATTGCTACCGGTATCAGTTGTACCATAATCTACAGCTCTAAACCGAAACATAGCCCATGGTAGGCCTTTTTTTTTCGGTAGAGTCTATTTTGCCGTTGCCGTTATCGGCAAAATAGCTTTTAGGTCTATTTTGCCGTGAGTGACGTCGTGGGTTTTTAAGCGCCATTTTGTGCAAGATTGCCACGACTTCTCGATAGCTCAGTGGATAGAGCGTAGCGTATAACGGGAAGCGCTGCACTAGCTTTGGGTTTTATTCTCATCACGGCTTAGTTTCGCTTCGGTGGCTTCGGTTCGATTCGGATTAGTGTGACCTGGGGTGAATATATTATGCCGTAAACGGCAAAATAGACACTGCCTTTTTTTTCATCCAAATGAAGCCTCATACCCAGTTTCCTGCAGTGATGGGCACGATAAACCTTTCTGTACTAAAGCGATAACGATAATCGATAATTTCAAAAATGCTCTGGGCGATACCAATAATCGATAAATCTCAATTTCTTAAAGCGATATCGGTAATCGATAAATTATCGCCGATAAATTTTTTTGATAAATGTTGCGGCAAATTTTCAATGCGTTTGACGAATTTTTTTTCTTAAAGTCAAATCACAAAAGCGTTTTTCTAAATTTTTCAAGAAAAGAGAGCAGTTCATGGACTCTGCAATGGGATTAAACACAACAAAGAGAGATTTTTTATTTTGCCATAGCGCCAACTCTCTACCTTTGAACACTGTGAGCCTAAAGAATCGTTTATCGCGATAATTTATCAGCGATAACAGAATATATTACAAAAACGATATCGGTAATGGATAAATCCAAACTATTTTAAGCGATAACGATAATCGGAAAAAATTATCGCCCATAACTATCGCCGATAAATTATCGCGATAAATGCCCATCTCTGGTTACCTGCCAGTAGGCAATCCAATACTAAATTTTAACTAAATACAAATTCCAAGCACTTTTACTTCTACCAAAGGTTCTTGCCAGTTGCCACATAGGTCAATTTCAACAAATTTGTACTAGTACTACCAGTAGTCAGTGTGTAGTTGCACTGTGGGTTAGCTGAAAAAATGAACTAACAAGCTGAAAATTAATTATACCACTGTAACTTACGGGCTAGCACCTAAACCAAATACTTTGTTTTTGAGTGCCAACGGTTTGGAACAAAAATCAAAACTACAGTACCAAGCAGCAACCACATCAGAGCAAAACACTGGACAAAAGCAATAAGTCAGAGGTTCTTAAACTGGGGTCCATGCACCCCTGAGGAGACCATGGACAAGTTGTGAGGGGTCTATGAAGACCAAATGAAAAGGTTCTGTACTGTGAAGACTGAAAGAAAATTTTCTAAAAGGGGTCTATGCGAACAAAAAAAATTGATTTAGGGGTACGTGTTAGAAAAAGTTGAAGAACCCCTGCAATAAGTGAAGCAAGGATCAGAGAACCAGACAAGATTGCTTGATATTATCAAGTGCAAAATCAAAATTTGAGGTGGCCATGTTGCGCGTAAACGTAGGTGAGGGCCTCGACAGCGCGTAAAATAAAGTGGGGGGGGGGCGGGCGACCGCCCAGTTTGCCCATGCATAAGACCACCACTGACCAAGACTTTAAAAAAATGGTCTTCAGACCTTCATCACTGATGGACATGCAGTAATTACAGACAGCAGTAACATTGCAGGAGACGCAATTTTGCAACGCAAGATTTTAGGTGCAATGAGGAATTTCGAGTGAGACTAAGAGCTAGCCTACGTAACGCAAGGACTGGACCACTTTGCACCTTTCTCAAATAAAATTTACCCAATGGTAGAGTTACTCTATGTTAAAAGTACTTACGTAAACGTAAAAGTAGCCAAAAAAAACTACTCAAAAAAGTAGGCCTACTCGTTACCGCAAAAAACTACTGAAGCAATCTACTCAAGTAAAAGTATTTTATTACTTTACACCACTGAGTTTGTCCATTGGCATGGGATTCCCATGCCATTACCGGGTTGGTCATATCGGACACAGTGGCGCCAACGCTACGACGTTTTGTCGAAGTTCTCACTTCTCAGCCGTGTTGCCCCGGCACTAAGCCGCGGAGATGAGGCCCACAACTTGTTGCACGCCTCGGCGTAATGCCGCGAGTGCAATGAAGAATTAATTCGATTAAGCATATTTTACAGGTAACTGCTCCGAATGTTGGATTGGTCTAAAAACTTTTGATAGTAATATGACCAATATGCATTTGGCGTATAAATGGCTTGGTCAACAAGGTGAAGAAGCGAAGACGTTTCAGCCCTGCACAAATTTCAGTTGGGCACACGGCCACCCGATCATTGCAAGCAATTTCTGTGCTTATTTGAAATATGAAAAAGAAGATCGAGGAGTTTTGTTATATACCAAACCATGCAATCAAACATCGTGTTGCGCGATCTGTGAAGAAAGGCGTAAGAAAACTTTGCAAATACGTAGGCTATAAATAAGTCAATTCCAACGCCCGTTTCTATAGCTTAATTGCTGTTCTACAAAATCAAACAAATCAAGTTTATTTCCTCACGCCGACATAGTTATCATTCACAGCACTAAATTACATACGGTAGGCCAAACAAAAACAAGAGTAATAATACCAGCTATGGAGCAAGAAGCTGGACAGCGAAAAGACCATTTTTATGGTTATCTAGTTAAGCTTAGAGATGTAAATGTTTTTTTTGCCTTTGTTTTTTTTTAAAAAAAACGTGTCATTTTTTCAAAAAAAAACTTGCCTCAAAAGAAAATTTTTTTTGCAAATTTTGTTGCAAGCGGGAATACTAATCGTGCTTTGCTATTTTCTGGCTTCTCGCAGTAATCCAACCTCCAACGGTTGTTATATCTTCGAAATCTAAGTGCTTATTGAAGCAGTTTTAAGGGTTTCGCGGTGGCCGGTGGGTCATGCTCAGTGATTACATTTGTGGAAATTATTGGGAGTGATGAATCATTGCACCATCAACTAAAACGTTGAGACCGTGTCAACTTATGGGGGGCGGAGCCCCCCAGACCCCCCACCTCAGTTCTTCTTTGCACGTTATCTCGTTTCAAAAGTTTTGAGACTATGAACATAAACTTCTTCAACTATCATGGACTTGAACAATATTTATAAAATAACATGCCAGTACAGAAAATAAGCTCAACGTTTTCGGACAAATCGTCAGTCCTTCATTACAGCATGATCAGAAATATAAAAGTTAACGCTCGGCAAACTAATAAGCGAAAAGCAAAACAGCGAGTGTCATACCCTTGCGGTTTTGCTTTTCACTGGAATTAGTTTTCCCTGGGCGCGTTAGCTTTCCATTTTCGATCATGTTCTGATGAAGGACGGCAGCGCGGCCGAGTGGTTCCGAGCGTCGTTTTTACGACGGCCATGATTGCAAGGTTGATAGTTTAACTCCCGCCTAAGTCTCGTAGTTGCATTCTTGAATAAGATGCTTCATGGCAATTATCTCTGCTCCGAGGAATTTAACAAGACGCAAATTGAAGAAGTCAGAAGCAAAATTCAAGCGGAAAAATCAGAAGCAAGGGCAACTCCTAAGCGAGTCTGGAACTTTGGATTTGTCCTATTCAGAGCGTCTCCGTCGCTTTCTCGTGATAGGAGGATAAAAATAAAGAAATCATCTTCATCAAGGACGGTGGAGTTGTTTGAAAGAGCATAGCATATTTTTTGCATGTTATTTTCTATTTAAAAACGTCAAACATTTTGTGTTCTGAACTTATTATCTGTTGCTACAATATGGATATTAAGTTAGTTAGTTGCATATTTATCCTCCTATCACGAGAAAGCGATCAAAGCGCTATACGAGCTCGCTTAGGAGTTGTCAGCCATCTGTCTCCACACCAAGGTGGGGGAATCCCGGTAAGTGCTGTTCCCAACGGCACAACAAGTAAACCTGCCGGATTGTTCTCCACACCATCCCTTTAATGCTGAGCGTCCAGCAGGGAAGCTGTGAATACCAATTTTAAAGTCATTGGTTTGACCCGACTCGGAATCAAACCCGAGTCTACAGCTCAAGAGACAGACGCTCTTACCACTCGGCCATCTATTTAAAGATCTCCTCTCTTCCAAACTTATATTAGGCTGCGAGCTGATAGAAAAGATAATGCTAATATGCTGATAGCTGGTACGAAAAGTGATGAATCAAATAATATTGATTAAAATGGTCACAAATGGTGACGAAACTTTACCTCACAAAAAGCAAATCAATGGAAATGTAATAACCTAATTATTACCAACCAGATAGTGAAATTGTCGGACGTCATTATTCATGTATCAATCAATCAATTCAACTTTTATTCCCGTACGTTAAAAGCATTAAAATACGCTGGAACAGTAAAATAAATGCTGGTACGGAAAACGGAATATGCAGCAAAACGGATTAGCGTTGAAGCATGCCAGTCGAAACTGACTGGACATGGCTGCATGACCAGTTTGTACTGTGTAGTGACAATCAACAAAATTTTAGATCACAATACCTGATCGCAGTGGTCGGCGACCTTTTTTTAACGCGGCCCAGATCATCCTTTCAATAGAATATTGAAGGCCCATTACATTTAAAACCACGACTACAAAACGAATAAATTATACAACACGACTACTAACTACAAAATGAAAAAACGATGCGTTGTTTTAATAGCTAAGAAAATGCAAATCGCGTGCTTTTTTTTCTACTTACTCGTTCGCATCGATAGAACTGAAGAAACAAAGCAAGCATTGCATGAAAGATATACAGACACACGGCACCCGTTTTTGTGCATGGTACTGTACTTCGGGTTTTGCTTTTGTAGCTATGTACCAAAATCAAATCTTCATTATACTTGCGGTATTTCGCCGAAGCGTGTAACGAGTGGCGGGGCCCTGGGCATCACAGCTGCGAAGAAATTTCACAACGGTGGCTAGCCGTTGGCAACAGTGTGCCGATTTGACCGGCCCGAGAATCGAAACCAAGACCTCCCGTACCGATGGCGTGCGCTAAACGACTGAGCTAACCGGCCTGTGTAGCCATGTACCGCCGGGAGAAAAAGAATCGGGATTGTTTTACGCGCAAAACATCAAAGGGAAGGTTTTTATTATTTATTACTTGTAGCCTATGGGCTTACTTTTTATTTGCAGCTAGCATGCAGCCCACAAGGACTTTGTAAAACCAAATAGCTCGCGGCCCACGAAAAATTGCTAAAAGGTCCACAGTTGGGCCGTGGCTCACAAGTTGCCGACCACTGCCTTATCGGCTTAATCGTACCGGTGCAAGCCACTTGCACGATCTACCATTCGAGCATGGCATGAAAAGTTTATGGAGACTGGTAGTTTGTCGCAGAGACAGGGAGCTGGCCGACCTCAAATATCAGAAGAAGAATAGAATCTGTGCGAGTGGCATATACCAGAAGCCCTAAAAAGACTATTCACAGGCTTCTACCCAATTGCAGATCCCACGCTCCACTATTCACGAAGTTTTGCACAGAAATTTGCGACTTTATGCATATACAGTAAAGTGCAGTTACTGCAAGCCCTTAAGCCAGAAGATAAGCTACGACAAAAAGAATTTACAGTGACGATGCTACACAGATTAGATTCAGATCCAGGATTTTTGAAACGTGTTGGTTTCAGTGACAAGTCAACGTTTCACGTTTCTGGATTAATAAACAGACACAACTCCGGGATATGGGACTCGCAGAATCCGCATGAAACCTACGAGCTTGAACGAGACTCCCCAAAACTAATTGTGTGGTGTGGAATTATGCATGATAAAATTATTGGTCCGTTTTTCTTCGCTGAGAAATCAATTACAGCTCAAATTTATCTCGACCTTTTGACAGAATATGTGTCACCATAGCTAGAACAGTATCAACCACTAGTTATTTTCCAGCAGGACAGTGCACCCCCTCAATGGGGTCTTGCAGTTCGTCAATTTTTGAATGACACATTTCCGGATAGATGGATTGGACGTGATGGTCCCATTTTATGGCCACCACGTTTCCCTGATATCACACGATTGGGTTTTTTCCTGTGGGGCTATGTAAAGGATATCGTTTACTGAACCAAAGTCAGATACGTGAGTGATTAGCAACAACGAATAATTGAAGCGCTTGATACGTTAGTGCGGATATGTTAGCAAGAACATGGCTAAAAATGGAATATCAATTGGATATCCTACGTGCGACTGATGGTGCACATGCAGAAGTATACTAAAGCATCTACGTAAACTTGAAACATTTCCCTTTACTATAAAACAAACCAATTGAAAATATCTTAAAAAGTAAGACTGTGGCGAATTTTTTAAATTGTAGCTATAATTTATGGACACCCTGTACAATGGCATGTGCGATACTCTGTCATGTTAGTTGTGCGATTTGACGCGGATTGCCTTGTTTTATTTTAAAAACAAACTTTTTTTGGTTTTGTCAACTGCAAAGACAAAAAAAAAAGGTAAAAAAGACAAAAAAAAGCAAGCGAAAAAAATCAGTTTTTTACATCTCTAGTCAAGCTGCTCATGCATAACTTCAAGATTTCAAACAACATTTTGTGTAAATTTTGAGCAAAAATTTTGCATTAAATTGATAAGTTTAGAATTATAGTTACCGGTACGGATTTTAAATAAAACCTAATGATTTTAAATTTCAGGATGCGCTATTTGTCGAAGTGCAAAATGGATAGGTAGTTTTGTTATAGTTGTTACTTGTTACTGTTACCAAACTACAGTAATTCATCTAGACTTTACTTTGATTTTTAAGAGTATTGAACAAGCCTATAGCATACTCTTCAATTACTCCTTAAAAATATTAATTTTTGTAATACCGCTAGGCTACTTACTTTAAAAATTGTCATCTACCAAATTTCAAATTTATTTTGCACCCAAGCAAAATTCAAGTTGAATTTTTTCCACTAAACCCAGGAAAAATAAAGCTCTGTAGATTTCCAATATTTGCAGTGCAAGTTAATAATAAGGTAAACATCAAAGTTTAAAATTGAGGCTTGGAATTGGTTTCTTCAATATCAGTCATCATACTTTAAATAATTAATTATCTTTTGAAAACTTTCCTTAATACTAATATCAGAGGTATACGCAGAAAATTTTCAAAAGAGCGGTGGGCTCTGGGAGGAGCGTGAAATCAATTTCTCACAACTTTAACAACGCTCAATTTTTGTAGGAGTCTTGCGCAATATTTGTTGGTTTTTAACTGGTATTAATGGAGACCTGAGAGGACAAGCGCACGTACACCCCCTTGCGCACACCGACAATTTAAAATATTGCTTTGTCTTTGGAACTATTAAACGTATGAATCCTATTATGCTTTTGCAGAAGCGACAGAGGAGCCAGAGAATGTAGCAATATTTGCTGCTACGACTTCCGCTGAAACTATGAGAGGTGCTACGACTACATCTATCATTTCTGCTTCGGCTAAATTTACAGAAAGTTCTGGAGTAAATATATCAATGGGGAATCAAAAAAATCAAGCAAGCATACGTGAAGAGTCTCAAATAGGTACAGCCAGCTCGCTGAAAATAAGATTAGGCTATGCCTCAGTCTCAGAAAATGTCATGAAGGACAAGGGCGTAGCCAGAGAAAAATTTAGGGGAGTACCAGGGGTGATTTAGACAATTGCCCTTAGTGATCAATCTCCAAATAAAGATTTTCTTGCGGCAAAAAATGAAGGACAGTGCCCCAGTGTTTCCCCTCCTGTCTGCGCGACTGATAAAGGTAAAGGGTATTTTGCTTTATTCTGGGTTCCTACAGGTGTAGGCTTCTTCGCTAGCACATGATACTTTTCTTCAAAAACTTCTGAAACATACTGTAAGCTATCATGAAGTTTTTTTACCTCAAAAAAGAACGAAACGTATGAACTATCCAGGCCCGTGCGCAGAACCCTAGGGTTAGAAAGGGGGCAAATCGGAGCAGTATTTTTTGAGAGCTAAATAAATAAAATTGGAAAAGTTGCAATACGAAAATAGTTCGAGAGATTTTAAATGCGGTTTTAAGACTTCTATTCAACATTAAACTGTATAAAACATCATTTCTAGTAGCTTACCATTGATGGTATATGCCTATATTTCTACACACAGATTTCCTGCTTTTTAAAAACTTTAAAAAATGGTATTCACAGCTTCCCTGCTTGGCGCTAAGCATAAAAGGGATAGTGTGAAGTCTTGTGCCCTTGGGAAACGCACTTAAAGGGATTTCTCCGTCTACGGGTGGCAGACAGACAGAGGATGAAGTAGGCTACCGATAGCCTTCCAAGCAAAAAGTTTATATTCGTGCATGAATGCCATAACAACAAGGTTAGCTTTTGTTAGATGAGTCATTGATTGCCGAAATGGCGTCAATACTCTTGACAATGTCGAAAATCATGCTTTGCATGTTGAAGTGCTTGCTCCAAATGTGGTTGCGCCAACCAACGACCAGTAAACCTTTGGAAAGACATTTCTATAGGGGTACATGAAGGTACAATTATCGCCAAGGCTTTTACGTGTTTACTGAAGGCTAGACGCTCTCAAATGCCAGAAAATCATTGCCAGGCGGCCACAAACTCATCATCGATTTCAAATACGTTATATTTCCTTCGTTGGATCGAGTTTGTAGTTCTGCCACACAATCATCAATGATTTTAAACATGATGCTTTTTAACCTTGGGTCAGAGTCAGACGCCAGATTACGCTGACCAGTGATCAGTGCTGGAAAGAACAGCAAAATCTTCCAGGCGTCTAACACTTTAATGATAGTCGTTCTCGGTCAAAATATCTGTTTCACCATTTTGCAGTTGTTGATCGGCAGGTTTTAGTACGAGTAATATTCGCTCCACTAAGAATAAAATGAACATAATTTTTTTCTGCCAAATGATTTTTAATAAACCAGCAGCTTCAACAATCATCAGGTTGGTTGGGCTGCTTCGACTTAGCAATTACACATAAAGAGTCAGAAGAAGAACTTTCATTTGACTCAGCAAAGGAGCTAGGCTGTTGTGACTGCGCAGAAACATCAATACCAACTGTTTGACGGTGATTTGAAATTGGCAAAACTATCTAAAGACATAGCCTACTCTCTAGCTCACAATAAAAACATTAATCGATTAATGCAAGCTCAATACCGCTGTCGCGAAATACGAAATGGTATTACTTCGCTGACAGGACGAATGATAAGAATTGTATGACAAACCGTAGGAAATAATTCGTTCTTAGATCTGACTTCACGAAAAAACCAAGACCTTTTTCACCAAACGAATATAATAATCGACCCAATTTAACTCACTTAGCTACGGTACTCACCGTACTACTTTTCAATGAACACAGGCACCACTGCTCACTTCAGTAACACTATACAACAAGGGCTATATCCTTCAGCATACAGCAAAATTGCTTACTCTACGCACACTAAATCTACACTCGAATCATTAGGCTCGAAAATTATGCTCTAAAATTCAAGTTCGAGAACGTTCTGCAACATTTTTAAAAAGAAACAAGAAGAGAAATCACATGACATGCAAAACTCACACCAAACCACAGTAAACACGATTGTGACGTCAAAGAGAAATTATATGGCATGCAAAAATTCACACCAAACCACAGTAAACACGATTGTGACGTCACAAGCACAAATTTTGACTCAGTGAAATTACGTCAGTAGAAAATTATGACTTCATAATGCAACCTTACGAAACAATCCCAGGAATAAAACTTTGGAAAACAACTGATCGGTCTAGAACCTTCTCCAGTGGACAGAGCATTTAAAACAAAATATATTAAACAGTTATATGGTTGCACTCCCCCCTTGTTAAGAATATTATCCAACGGAAAATATAATACACACAAAAAAAACGATATCGCTTATTCACATAACCACTTCACACATCAAATTTCAAAACACGGCACAAGTCAGCAATTTTCAGAACCAAGCGGCTTAAATAGTCCGCTGCAACATTGTCTTTGCCACGAATGTTCTTCACCGTATAGTCGTACTCCTGTAGTGCCACTGTCCATCGCATTATTCGATCGTTTCGAAACTTTACATCCTTTATAAAAGTGAGGGGTTGATGGTCAGTCTGTAAAACGAATGGCTTACCGGCCAGATACAGACGAAATTTCGATACTCCCCACACAATGGCCAAACACTCCTTCTCGATGGTGGAATACTTCCGCTCTGCAGATGTCAGCTTCTTGCTTCCGTACGCGATTGGAAAAAATCTTCCTTCGTGTTCCTGCATAAGCGCAGCCCCAAGTCCACAGTTTGATGCATCGGTACGCAAAATAAAAGTCTTGCTGTGATCTGGCAGACGCAAAATGGGCCTACGCACCAAGCTTTCGCGTAGGGTCACGAATGCCTTTTCTTGAGCGTTTTCACATCTCGCACTTTCCAGCAGTCCCTTTTTTGTCAAGTCACTTAGTGGCGCCGCAATTGCCGCGAATGATGGCATGTGGTCGCGGTAGTAGTTGGCAAGACCCAAGAACGATCGAATCTCCTTTTTTATTGTGGACCTCTTCGCCCTGCGTATCTTTTCCAAGTTCTCCTCGTTGATGGAAATGCAATTTTCTCCGATGGAATGTCCTAAAAACTCGACAGATTTCGAGCCAAATACGCACTTAGTAGGTCAAATAACTAAGCCTGCTTGTCTTAGTTTTTCCAAAAGTGTATCAAGCACCTGCAGATGAGTAGCCCAGTCCTTTGTGTAGACAGTCAGATCGTCTATATAGCACTCGACATTGTCCATGTCTTGAAGTAGCTTCCTCATGCCCCGAACCAACGTTGCTTCAGAGTTCTTCATTCCAAACGGCATACGCATGAACTCATAAGAGCCATCCGGGTTCACGAACGCGGTCTTGTGTATATCCTCCTCAGCGACCGGTATTTGCCAATATCCTTTACTCAGATCTATTGTCGAATAATATTGGCACTTTCCTAACTTCCCAAACAAGTCCTCGGTCGTAGTCATTGGCGCTGGATCTGCGACCGTAACTAGGTTGAGCTTTCGATAGTCGAAGCACATCCTGTTAGAACCATCTTTCTTCTTGACAACAACTAGCGGAGAAGCATAGGGCGAGCTTGATTCCCTCACGATTCCGGTATCCATCATGTTATTTATCTCCTCCCGAATCTCACCTCTCTTGGCATAAGGCAAAGGATAAGGCTTGCACCTAATCGGGCGATCGTCAGTCAGATCAATCTGATGCTCAATCACGCTGGCCTTTCCTGGGATTTTCGTAAAGATTTCCTCATACCTTCTTAGAACTTCCATGACTTCGTTCCGCTGCTCACCATTTAATTCTGCCCCAACGTACACATCTTGGATGCTTTTCTTCCATTGGAACGTCACCAGCCCCAGCAAGTCCTCCTCATTAACACTAACCTCCTCAGCAACATCCCTCTTTACTCCTACCAAATTTCTCCCTATTTGCCCAACTGCAGCCGCCTGAGGATGGCCCCCCTGGACACTGGCCCCCTGGCAGAGGCCACTGGCAGATGGCCCCCTTGTTTCCCCATTTGGTTCCCTTGATCTCAAACGGACCTTTTCCATTGCATAAGAAGCTTGTTTTGGTCAGTGGGATGTAACACCAAGACTTTATCTCCACCTGCAAAATCCGTTTCTTTGCTTTCCGATTGTACAAGTTTTTGTTTCTTCCTTGGTTCTTTTCTGGTTCGGCTGGAGCCAACTTCATTATCTCGTCCAACCTTTCCCGCATTTCGAGGACATACTGGTAACTTGTTGTAAGTTCCGGAACCTTTTCTTCCTCAGACCATAACTCCTTCAAAATGAGTTTCCCACTCGCACAAGCATGTAGTGATGACTTACGATCGTCGGTGAATGTAAAATCAAAGGGTTTTAGTGCGGTTAAAATCCCACATTTTCATAACCATGAGGCTTCTCCGGCAATTAATAAATTAAAAAAAAAACATTTTTGTTGAATTACGAATTGCGGTTTGATGTTATCTTTATTGAGTACTGCTCCAGCTAGCTGTTCCATAACTATAAAGTACCGGTAAATTATTAATTCGCCTAAAAAACTTTTTAGGCTGAAAAATGTTCATGCTAAAAAATCAGTTGCAGGGTCCGCGACTGCTTTCGCAGCACCAAAAGGGGTCCGCTGAGACAAAAAGGTTGAGAACCACTGCATTACAGCAATGTTTGTTTGCATGCAAAAGCAGAGCTGAATCCTGCCAAAAAGTAAGCAGTACTACTCAAGAAACAAAAAATTGGTTTATCTAACCTCGTTCTCTCCCACTAACTTTTGCAACTTCGCGACAAAAGTGAAAAAAATCGCAAAAACTGCTGGATTTCCTGGTATCTTCGTGCACAAAGCTTTTAGAGCTTTACTATGATGTCACAATAAAATTTTCTCCAATTTTGGTAAAAACGTCTGGGCAAATAACAGCGAAATAACAAAATATCAAATTGGAATCAGCTATCTTAGTAGCAGTAGCGTAGCGAAAAAATTTAAAAGGGGGTGTGGGGCCATAATTTGCACAAAAATTTCAAGCGTATTTTTTTTCGGCAGAACAAATTAGAAGCTGATTGAGAAACAAGAAAAGCTCCAGGGGGGTCCGGGGGCATGCTTCCCTGGAAAATTTGTGAAAATTTACACGCTGCGAATGGCTATTTTTGCGCTTTTTGAATAATTTTCAGGCAAAATTTGTTTAAATTTTTGACCCTAATTTTGAGTGCTTCGCCAAATTATTACACTGGCCTACAAAAAAATTTTTTTGAATGGTGCCAGTGATGTTTTGATTGATCTGGTCTAATTTGGGGCTGCTGATTTTAAAAATGCAATCAGTTTTTCTCTATCAGGTCCGGTTTTCTCGCTGTGATATATCCACTAATAAACAGGTCTGGGGTCTATAGTAAAAGATGATCATTTTCGTTTCTGTAATACAACATTGCAGTTTTGTTGCAGCGCATTTTGTAGTGTATCTTCATAAAAAAAATATGGTGCACACAGCACACGTCCATTTCTGTAACATCATAGGCTGTAAAAAGACTTAAAACGACAAAATGCTAAATAGAAAATCCTATATGTAATCAAGTGTCAGGCGTAAATTTACGCTTTAATGATTTACGACGATGAGTGTCCACAGAATCACGTTTGATAGACCAGCAGTAATCTGCCAGCATAACTGCATCCCATCTCCCTTGATATCGTTTTTCCATTTTACTGATGTCCTGATGGGATCGCTCTCTTTGTTCATCACTAAGAGCACCTAAATTTTCAGAAAAAAGGTCAAAGTGACTTATCAAAAAATGAACTTTTATGCTCATTTTAACACCGATATTTTCAAAATAACTTAGTGAGTTAGCTACAAGCTATTTGTAGTTGGATGCTTTTCTTTTTCCAAAAAAGTTTTTAACTACTTTCACAAATGCATTCCAGGCATGCATTGTTGGCTCATGGATGAGGGAAATTCTTGATCATTTATTAATTTTCTGATTTGTAGTCCGTCTAAAGTACTAGATTTTAATTTTTCTATTGTTAGTCCAGGGTATTTGATGCAGATATATTTTGAAACATTCGCCTTCCTTGCTTAGTACTTTTACGAACTGTTTCATGACTTCCAGTTTGATATGTAGAGTAGGAAAAACGATTTTGGATCTTTCAATTAGTGGTTGGGCTTGAATGTTTTTCTCACCTGGCACAATTTGTTCTCTCACTGGCCATTCCTTTTTTGTCTAATGCTGTTCTCTAGCTCGGCTATCCCCCAAGCGAAAAAAGCACGGAAACTTGGTGTATCCTCCCTGCAGTCCCAACAGGAATCCAACCATTTTCAGATCAACACATAGACCTATGATCTAGTAGTGCTTGTAACTTAATACCCAATTTTTTCGAGAACAAATTTGAATTCGCTGTACTTTTCTTTGAGTGTTGTAGAATATCCGAAAGGAATAGATCCAAAATTATTTTCATTATGCAAGAGAACACAGTTGAAACTTCGTTTGTAGCTATCAATAAAAAGTCGCCAATCATTGGAATCATACTGGGTGACATCAAGCTTTTTCAGGATACCTTTAACATTATCGCGAAACACTATGTCTTTTTCTTGTGTAAAACATGGTAAAAATTCAGCGTGAAGATTTCGGTAGTAGGTTGTAAAATTCCTGGTTTTAAAAGATTCTTCTCTTTGAGCCTTGGTGCCAAAAGTTCAGATGACCCTTTGGGTAAGTTCAGTTCTCTTGCCAAATCATTAAGTTCTTCTTGGGAAAATAGTAAGTTGTGGAGGTAACAGTGAGGGTGGAAAGTCGTTGTCTACAAAAGTGGTTTCAGTGTCAGTCGAGGAAAGATCATCTTCATTGGAAATAGTAGATTCAAATTGTGGCAAACCTTCAAGCGCAGGAACAGGAAGTTCTTCGCTGTGTGGAACAGGCCTGATTGCTGAATCCAAACTTGGATATGATACCGAATTTCTATTCTTCCTATTGATGCCTTTGGTCTTTGTTTCACAAAAGTAACAGTCACTGTAGTGATTTTTCGGCTCCCTCCACACCATTGGAATTGCAAACTTCAGACCTTTTCTTTTGTGATTTGTCCATTGCTGCAAAGGTTCGATGCAGGTTTTGCAAGAAATATGGGGAGCCCAAGATTTGTCTTGATCACCAAGCTTCAGTTCGAAATAAGCCAGATAAGATTGTTCTACAAAATCACTGATTGCTTTTCGGTCATGCTTCAGTGTGTATTCGCCACATACGTAGCAAAAATTATCAGGGTCATTTACGCAACGTCTTCTAGTTCTACATGAAGTAGCCATAACTAACTGCTTAAAAAAAAACACGTACCTGCACTAATGTAGGCTAAATATTAGATATACAGGGTCTTCATAAAGTCCTGATACAATTTGTCATATAAATATATGACAAATTGTATCAGGACTTTATAAACACCCTGTATATCTGATATAATGCTGAAATCTCTTACTTGTTTAACTGTAACATGCTCGTATGAACTAACGAGTACTGTACTTTAATATCACTACAACTTAGTTGTTGCTTCTTGATTATTTCAACATTTCTTATGCCCATTTCTCAATCTGTGCATTAAGCAGTACGATTTACAGTACTGTTCTAATTAAGCTCTTGATCTGCATAATCTAGTGAGACTGAGTAAAAACGTAAAAGCAAGTGTGTTGAGTGACACAAAACATTAAAAGATAGTATGAAAACTAAAGGTGTTTAATTGCCAGTCTGCAAAAGTGGAACTTAACTAAAAACAAATAAAGATTATGACAAAGACATGTGAATCAGCATAATCAAAACGCTGCTTAGCAAAGGGTGGCCCACTTAAAAGTAGCCCAGAAAGTTGGTGATACAAGGTGGTTCACATAAAAGTAGCTGATTTCTTTTTTGAAAGTTTCGTTACTTTTTGGTACACGCTGACATGTTGTTCGTGATACGACTTTTGGAATCAGCACCCTCAAATTAGCCCAAATCCGCTACAATCTTCTTGACACAAAAATTTTGTCGGCCAGTCTTATCCTAAGCGAGCTCGTACAGCGCATTGATCGCTTTCTCGTGATAAGAGTATAAATCAGTGGCGTAGGAACCCCCCCGCAATACCCGCAGCCGCGGGGGCCCCAGATTTCTGGATAATTTTTTTAGAGATGTGGGCTACACAAAACCAGTGATTACATTAAACCAGAGTTTTTCAACCGGCGTGCCGCGGCACACTAGTGTACCGCGAGATCGTGTCAAGTGTTCCGCGGGAAATTGTTAACTTTTGTATGGTTAGCTAATTTTTTTAGAGGTTAATTCTGTATGTAAGAATGATATAGCGTAGTACATGAACTAATTGATTATTATATTTAAAATAGTTAGCGTAGTAAAAGCAATAAATAGATTTTTAAAGAAAAATCTAGAAGCCGATCTTAAATCTAGTCAAAGCAATATTAATACAGATGAAATTCCTCGTACGAGTGGTTTAGAGCCGGCGCCAGAGCAGTTCACTTAGGGGACCAAGCGTTCATCGAGGGGGGGCAAAGTTTGAAATTAAGCACAAAAGCTTCTGTTTTCAAAAGAGTAAGCTTGTTGATTAGGGGGGTTAGGCCGACCTTGGAATGGTCAAAAAAAGCGAAAACAGTAGTTTCGCGAAAGTATGACAAAAATTATATTTCTTTTGAATTCGCTTTCACTGGGGATGTCACCAGCCCTGTTCCATTGTTCGTGGTGGGTAATGAAAGGCTATCCAATAGTGCTATGGTGTAATGAAAGGCTATCCAAGCTAGCTGAAACGCCATCTGGAATCAAAGCACCCCCATTTCATAAAAACAAGAAGGCCGACTACTTACCCACAGAAAAACAGGTTAATTTTCTGAACAAAACTGTAAAAGTGAATGAGAAAGCTCTGAAAGCTAGCTATCAAGTAGCTGAACTTGTAGCCAAGTCTAAAAAAACTACACATTGTTGCAGAGTCGTTAATATTACCAGCTTGCAAAGCCATTGTTAAAGAAACAATCGGCCCTGACGCAGTTCGAGAAGTAGTAAAGTTCCTCTATGAGATAGTTGCAATTAGCAGACGTATTGATGGCATGTTAGAAAAAATCGAAATAATAGTTTTAGATAAAATACGAATTAGCAAGCAGTTTTGTTTGCAATTAGACGAGTGCACCGATATTGGTAAAAACACTCAACTAATTGGCCAACGTGCGTTTTGTGGATGAAGATGCTATAAGTTGTCGTTTTTTGTTATTCTATAAAAGTGGTGTGCCGTGAAATTTTTATTGTGCAAAA
This sequence comes from Trididemnum miniatum, assembly GCA_964006365.1. Lineage (NCBI taxonomy): Eukaryota > Metazoa > Chordata > Ascidiacea > Aplousobranchia > Didemnidae > Trididemnum > Trididemnum miniatum. The sequence goes on along the minus strand of OZ023232.1, from coordinate 16,332,507 downwards.
AGTGTGCCACAGCTCAAAAAAGGTTGAAAAACACTGCATTAAACTCATGACCGGATTTTCCATAATATGGCGGGGGGAGCTGTGCCCAGCTGCGAAAATATTTATGCGTTGTTCATAGGGACTACACTCACTGCATGCCTTTTTTCAGTAAAAAAAAGTGCTAAAATGAGTGTTTTTTTATGTGAAAATCGTAAAAATTTGTTGGCGGCTGGGGAGTTCACCCTCCACACCCCCTATTGTGGGCCCCTCTTTGCCAAATCCTGGGTGTGCCACTGAGCAGATAAAATGGACTCCATCGATAACTGGTAAGGCTAGCAATTGAATTGCCAGTTACTTCCTTCCAAATACCGTAAAATGATCAATTTTGCTTAAATCATCCCCCCAATATCGAAAAACGGTCAATTTCGCTAAATCACCTCCCCCCAATGCTTAACATGAATTTGCACCCCTGATTGAGAGAGCTGATTTCTGCCACCTTTTCTTATTCATTCTTATCAAAAACGTGTTTCATAAAAACTGTTTTTGTCGTTCCTTTGACTTTACTTTTTGACCTCATAAAATAATCATATTTGATCAAGTTACAAGTAGCGAGTCAATTCAAATTTATCCTGAGCTTTTGAACCCAGCTTTTACTTTGAGTAGTTTCAGTTAAGAGTGTCATTTGAAAATGAGATAAAAAATGAGCCTATTATGGCCATTCGAGAATTTGCTGAATTATTGCTTGTGACATACGATTTCGCAGCATCTGCCTTTCCCAATGGACTCACTACGTTGTTTATCTTTTTGACATTGCCTGTTACAACAGCTGCAGCAGAGATCATTTAGCAAGTTGAAGTTAATAAAGAATTACTTGAGAAGCCAAACGAGCCAAGGACACTCGATGGTCTTGCAGTACTTAGCATCGAATCAGATAAAGCCGATCAGATGAACCGCAGAGCTGTAGCCCAAAAGCTTTGCTAATGCCAATGTTCGAAAAGTTTTTTTTGTCTAACTTGGAAGTTTTGTAAAGAGTAAAGCAAGACTTTGGATACTGACATAGATTTCTTGCTTGCGAGCTACTGCAATAATTTTAAACAATAACCTCACTAAGATTTTGCAACTAACACTTCGGTTAATCAAACAAATAGCTGTTGTTTTTATGCAATTAAACGGATTATGCTATAGGCTTATTATACGAGTATTTTTAAATGATTGTGGTTAACATTCGCGCCTCCCCTAAGAATAGTCCGCGCCTCCCAGTTTGAAAAGCGCTGGTCTAAACATACCCGTAGGTCGTTGCAGAACCTTTGAGTGATTTTACTAGTTCTTGTTGCACAAATGTTCAGAATTGATTGCAAATGAAATGGAAATTCCTTGAAGCATGTCATTTAAGCATGCATATAACTTTATGCCAGCTTTTTTTTTGTCGTAAGCACTGTATATGATGACGCCATCACATTACTAGCACATCTTTAGCCAATGAACACGTTGCACGTATCCATCAATGCTTTTGTATCGCAATAAATGCTGGTGCCTGGTGGGGCCTCCTGAGTTAAGCTAGTGGGGGGGCGCATATTGTAACTACGCCTCTGGGATAAATATGCAATTAAATACAAAAAATACGATGCATTTTAGGAGCATTAAGATGGATTTTCGAACTCAACTTCAATAAAATGATAATAGCCAGTATATTTGCAATCATACTTACAAACGTTTCGGTAGAAACTTACACCATCATCAACTTATATTTTATGTAAATCCCAACTACTTTGTTTATGACGTAATAGTGCTGTATTTAAAATAATTTCTTTCTTGCGCTGGTTATTCTAGCCTAGTGTATATGTAGTTTCACACTGATGATAGTATAAGTTTTTACCGAAACGATGCATTTTGTTTGCACATTTTCGATTATGCGTGCTTAAGGAATAAGGCTTATCGCTGTCGAAAAGGTTCGAAACAACAGAAAATTTTATACATTAAAAACATTTTCGAAAATGGCAAGTGGGAGGGTGCCTCTCATCCTAGTCTTACCCCCCTGGATCCGCCCCTGACCATAAGCTACAGAGATCATCAAAAGAGTCTGGCATATTTCAGTCACCTGGCACCATTAGTTTTGTTCTTTTTTATTAAAAGGCCGAGTCAAAAAAGGGGGGATGAGACAATGCCTTCTTCAATACGCTCCTGGCTAGGAACCTGAGACTAGGGGCTTGTGAACCGATAATAAGTTCATTCAACGGAGCTTAACACGTTTACAAACGTCGATCTGGCTACTGCGTGCAATGCTAACTAGAGGAAAGCTTGAGTTCATCAATCTATCTCCCAGTGACTTTTACTGAAGTTAAGTGCATGGTACGCATGACGTATGTTGCGATAACAGTTCTATCCTCCGATCCTTATCAATTTTATTAAGTTCTATCCGTGCTTATCAAGTTCCAACACGTGGAAGTCGTAATGACTTCTCATTCAGCAGGCCAGGAAATACGACGTAGTTTTACTGCGTTGTATTGCTAATGCTCTGCTACTGCTCACGCATTTTCAGCTTATTTGTATGCAAAATACTGTTACTGACTCATTACTACATGTAAATATACAAACAACTTCATCACTGAAAACAGAAAACCGAAGCTATTATACATCTCAAACCAAATTAATCTTACAAAATATTTTTGAAACTGACAGCCATCTGTAGTTTAGTTTAGCGAATCAAGCTTCGTCTCTTGCACGTGACAGTTAAGAATAGAACTGGTCATAGATGGGCACAAATCGCTAATCCGTTAATTACCGAAGCTAATTTTTCACGAGCGGATTAGCTGTTCACCTGACGTTCAAAAATGTTAGCGGACAGGTTATCGAAGCTAATTTTTTCAGCCAATCCGCTAGAATAAGAATAGTTACTACCGCGGTTTTAATAAAGAAAAACCTTTAAGTGGCCATAATTTTCCCGTTTTTTGTGCCAGAGAAATATCTAGAGGAAATGTGGGATCTATGAGCCACGGGGACCAATAAACCACTTTATTTACCACGCTCTCGTGGCTTCGAGAAAGTTATTGAACCGAAATAAATGATCACTCGGATGTTATGTACTTGATGACGTATTTATAAACTCGCTGGAACAAAGCTGTGGAAATGATTGCAAAATAAAGGTTTTTAGATGGTTGGTCACATGTTCTAAGCATGCAGAACTTTTGATTTTAAGCGGTAGTTTTATAGAGTACGAGGTTGAGACATTTTTTCTTAATACCGCCTTAAGTGGTGAAAAAGGTGTTGTCGCACTTAAAAGGTTATGAACAGTATGTGAGAAATTTTTTTAAATTATAGCGATTTTGCTCATGAGAGAACCTGTGAGCCAGTTGCATTGAACACCAATGACCCATGGCTCATAGGTCCCCTATGCAACCGACGGCAGATGCAATAGACCTAAGAGGCAGCGCAATTTTGATTTTTTTATGTGCTTGTGAGAAATCCTTCTCGGAGTTTTCCGTATATTGCAGATTAGCATTGCAATAACTGAATAAGCAGACAAATTTACCCTGGTTCATAGGTCTACACAAAAAATTGTTGGGGACCTTTGACCCACGTCCTTAAAAAGTGCGTTATCTCTTATTTCGTTTTTATGTAAGTTATGCGCTCAAACTTGGCGTAAGGATAATGCTCGCCAAAAGGTACTTGATGGTTAATTTTTAGGGAGCTGACTAAACGACTTCGTGTTTGGCAGCTCTTTAAAAAAATCCGGCTCATAGGTCCCACACTTCCCCTACTGATACTCTTCTTGCTAGGCGCTTAGTTCAAGCAATAATAACTCCCCAATGACATCATAATGCAGACCTTGCGCAATCACTGTTTCGACAAGTAAGAGCGAAGAGGTTATAGACCGGCAGCTGAGAGGGGTTAGCATACCTTTTCTAGGTACCAGCAATAACTACAGTAAGTATATTGCGACCTGCTACTACGTCAAAAACCATCGCCGAAAAGTGATTTCTGCCGGGTCAGATTGAATGCGTTTGGCCGTAATGGGGGCCCCAATACACCAAAATAGCTAATTGCGAGTCTAATTTGTTAAATGTCACTTGTGGTGTACCGCAAGGTTCCTCATTGGGTTCTTTACTATTCCTAATGTACATCAATGACCTACCCTCAGCTACAGAGTTCTCCACAAGTCTATTTGCGGATGATACATATTTAAACATGTCTGACGCCAATCTGGAATCGCTTCAGTCTAGGGTTAATTGTGAGCTTAATAAAATTAATAACTGATTTAGTCGGAACAAACTATCATTAAATTATCAAAAATCCAATTATGTACTAATCAATAAAGTTCCGCAAAAATTTATCTCGGCCCCTTTCACATTGACCATCAACAAAGCATTAGTAGAAAAAAAAAAAGTATTCAAATACTGAGGATTATTCATCGATGAAAACTTAAGCTGGTCGTCACATATCAAAGAGTTGTCATTGTAGCTTGCAAGAAGTTCTGGGATATTTTACAAATTAAGAAAATTTGTGTCAATTGATACTTTACGCATTGTACTTTGTGCTCTCGTTTATAGTCGCTTGCAATATGGTATCATTGTCTGGGGCACAGCGCATAAATATCTATTGCAAGGAGTTAATTTGAGATTAAACAAATTGATTCGTATTTATACATCAAATACAAAATTCTGCCGAATATCCCCATTGTACAAGAATCTGAAATTATTAAAGCTCACAGATCTATAGAATTTTGAACTCGCTAAATTCTTTTATCTGCTCGTACACGATGAGTTGCCGTCGGGAATTTATGAAAACTTTACAAAAATTCAACAAATTCATGGTCATAATACAAGAAGATCTAAAGAAATTGTATATTTCGTACCTCGGTTTTCAAAATCACTTGGTCAAAATCATATTTTACTCAGAGGCACTAAGCTATGGAACGAACTCGATCAAAATTTGAAGAAAAAGCACTTTATAGCTTTCAAAAAGGTTTATAAAAACTGCCTTGTTGCAAAGTTACTAGATTTAATTATACCGATTGACTGTAGGCCTATATGAATCTAAATTTTTCTTGTTTCATGTTTTAATTATTCGATTATTTTGTTTGTCTGTTTTCGCTTATTTTCTTAAAATGTGCTTATATTTAGTGTATTCATTTTCTTTTTTCTCCTTTTTTGTAAAAATCACATCCCAATCCATCTTCTGATTTTCGCGCACTTAGTTTGGTTTGTCCTTATGTAATACGTATATTTCAGTCAGGGGGCACCTCGACTTGAAAACCTAAAGGTTCTTCGGTGCTTCCTGGCCATTATTATTGTTTAATTCTAATACTTTGATTATTTAATTGTAATTACGGCGAAATAAACGAACTTGTCTTGTGTTGCCTTGTCCCCCAAAACACAAAACGATAGCGTACCTTTTCTAGGTATCACATGAAACCTAGAAGAAACGAAAGCTTACATTGAAACGGTATGTGACAGAAATTTTTTCGGCTGCTTTACCCCCGACAGAAACCCCGAAAGTTCGAGTTATGACGTTACAAAGGTATACTAGCGTATTTTTTCTAGGTACCACGTGAAACTTAGTGCAAACGAAAGCTTACATTGCATTAATCACGAAATGGTACGTGACAGAAAATTGTTTGGCTGCTTTACCCCTGGCGGAAGCCCCCAAAGTTCGAGTTACAACGTCACTGCGAGTTATGACGTCACAGCGAAAATAACGTCATAATTCGAACTTTGGGGGCTTCTGCCGGTGGTAAAGCAGCCGAAAAAATTTCTGTCACATACCATTTCGTAATCAGTGCAATGTGAGCTTTCGTTTGCACTAAGTTTCATGCGATGCTTAGTGAAAATTTTTTTGCTACGACGTCATAACTCGAACTTTAGGGCTTCTGTCGAGGGTAAAGCAGCCGAAAAAATTTCTGATACATATCATTTCGTAATCAGTGCAATGTAAGCTTCCGTTTGCCCTGAGTTTCATGTGGTACTTAGAAAAGGTACGCTAGCATGCCTTTGTGACGTCATCACTTAAACTTTGGGGGTTTCTGTCGGGGGTAAAGCAACCGAAAAATTTCTGTCACATACCATTTTGGGATTTGGTCAATGTATACTTGGTTATTGCAATATACTTGGTTATTGGTACTAAGGTGGTTATTATTGGTTATTGGTTATAAGGTCGCAATATACTTGGTTATTGGTAGTTAGAAAACGTATGCTAACCTCTCTCAGCTGCTGGTCTATCAACCTTGCACTTTGCATAGGTGCGATAGTTAGACGTGGTGAGAATGTTCAGACCGAGGCTTATTTTAGTAGGCCTACTGTGCTTATTTCCCTGCTCTACTTATTTCGGCAAAGTGTTTATTTTAGTACTGTGCTAATTTCACTGCCGAGTTTATTTCAATGCTGTAAGTTCTTTCAGAGTGTGCCCAAAACCTTGACAATATATCGTGCTATCAAATAAACTTTTGGAAATTGCGTTCATACGATATTGTTTAGATTTGGCTGATCAACTGAAAAACGCAATATTAAAATGATTGCTACAAATTACAAAGTTGATTTTTCGTTGTTTCTGTGTCAAATTATCATCTTACGATTAGCCCTAATTAGCGGACTAGCGGAAGCTTCCGCTATCGAAAAATTCGTGTTATCGGATTAGCGTTAGCGAAGCTAATATGTTTGATAATCGGACTAGCTGTTAGCGGAGCTAATTTTTGCGTTAGCTGTGTCCACCCGTGGAACTAGTGCTGTTCAGTGCACATCTTTTGTACATTAGCTGGATGGTGGAGGTGAAGTTTGAGTAAAGCAACAACAATTACAGCTAAAAACTAAAAATCACTGTTAGAAACTATTACTTCAAAAACACAACAATCTGTTTCGTGGGCAACGACTCTTCACGAGACTATTCTAATTCAATTTGGTAGCTATTTTTGCTGTTAAGAATAGGCCTACCGGTAAATGAAAACATAGGCCCACCAAGAAAAGTCTCGGCAGGTCAAACATTTGATATCGGGAAATTTGATAAAACCTCAAATCTGCTACACTCCTTTTCACCTTCAAGCATGTGAAACAAATACTTCTTTAAAACAATTTCACCAAAAGTTTTATGGCTCAGATGCCCGAGTGGTAAGAGCGTTCGCCTCGGAAGCTGTAGAATCGGGTTTGATTCTGAGTCGGATCAAATTAATCACTTTAAAGTTTAAAATTGGTATTCACAGCTTTCCTGCTTGACGCTCAGCGTTAAAGGGACAGTGAAGAGAACAAGCCGGCAAGTTCACTTGTGCCGTGGGGAATGGCACTTGGCGGGATTACCCCATGTTGGAGTAATAAACAGACAGGTAGCCGGTAACTCCTAAGCAAGCTCGTTATAGCGCTTTGATCGCTTTCTCGTGATAGAAGAATAAATATGCAACTAAAACAAAATACAGAGTGACAGCCGTTTTTTTTTTTCATCAAACGAAAAAGACACGGTATAATATAGTGTGTCAGTAGTTGCAAAAGATCTCTCTATGTTTTTTTGGCATCGCCTGTACCACTCTACAGAAATCATTGATTGATAATGCGAAATTACACTGGGAGTGGGTTTGCATAAGTAAGCATGGGAGGGGCAAAATCGCTTACAAAGTGGATCAGTTGATTTCGCTCGTTCATGCACAGAATATGGGATGTCGTTCTCTTGCTGGATTGCGAGTGTGGCGCGATTGAGCAACAGCAGTTCACGTGATCTCTGTGCCCAATGCATCGTGCACCAAGAGAGAAACACGTGGTTTATCGTTAGTGGATGACGATACTGGAAGCTGGATCAGCAACAGCACTACTAGCCTTTGATACGGTTCTAGGTAACCACCTGGAGTGGTGCAAAGATTTAGAGTAACGCTCAGCCTAGAAACGAAACCATAATTCAAACAAATATTAAACGTAAATTATAAAAAATGAAGATATTGGTTTTCAGCTATGTGGTAACTATCAGTCAGTTTTTTTTTCTTTTTTTATTCCAACGAACACCACATATGTTCATTGCTTTTAACATTTCAGGTCTGATATCATCCTCACCAGGTGCTTTTCCAGTTTTCAATGATTTGATTACTGCATTCACATCTGCTTCGGTTATCTGAATATCTTCCCCAACCTGTTCCTCGTGAATTTGTATCGGTGTAGCATCAACTGGGTTTAAAAGATCACTAAAGTAGTCTCTCCACCGATTCAAAATAGCATCTTGATCTTTCAGAGTTACACCATTTGAATCTTCGATAAAGAGAGCGGCTCGAAATCTTTTTCCACGCAAACGGCGAATGGTCTGCCAGAACACTTTGTTTGCCGTCTTGAAATCATCGTCTAACCTTTCTCCAAATTCCTTTCAGGCCCTTTTCTTAGACAGTTTAACTTTTGTGGCTGTCGCCTTACGTGCTTCAGAGTACTGCGAACGAAGTTCAAGTGATGAATTATTTGCAAGCCAGGCCTTGTAGGCCACTTTTTTCGCACGAATAGCTTCTTTAACTTCTGGCTCCACAAAAGAGTTCTTTTGTCGCTACTCTTCGTCTCTCCAACACGCTTACGTCCACAACAGTTAGTAGCGGACGTAATGACTGCTGTTCGAAACAAACACCACTCAGCTTCAATGTCTTCAGTAGAGGTCGGAAGTTTTTTGAATTTAGATGCAATGTTATCTGCAAATGCAGTTCGTACCTCTTTGTCAGCCAATGATTCCCATTTGATTCGATAAGTTTCTCGTGGTCGAAAAGTCTTTCGTTTTTTCAAGGTTTCAAAGCTTTCAAAGTGCAGACAACTAGGTAGTGATCAGTTGACAACTCAGCCCCTCTTTTAAAACGAACATCAGACACGGTAGAAAACAAGTCCGCCGAAACGATACAAAAATCAATCAAGGAGCGTTGTCCCAAAGAGTCTCTGTACCAGGTGTACTTATGAATTCTTTTGTGCTGAAAAAAATGTGTTTATTATGCACAGCCCATTGGTGGCACAGAACTGCAATAAACACCTTCCGTTCTTGTTAATGTCAGGGTCACCATGTTGATGTTGCCCAATAACACCTTTCCAGATTGCATTGTCGATGCCCACATGTGCATTGACATTGCCCAAAAGGACAAGGGATTCTGATGAAGTTGCTTTTCCCAGTGCAACCTCAACTTCCTCCAGAAAGGCTTCGTACTATGATTCTATGTTAGGTGCGTACACCAAGAGTGGAAACCAAAACCTAAATCTAAACCTGAAAACCCGGTTTTGAAGAAAATTTTTGAAACCCAAACTGAAACTGACACCTACTCAGCCAAATTTTTGAAAACCTAAACTTAAACCGAAACCGTTTTTTCTTGAAACGTCAAAACCGAAACTGAAACTAAAACCTGTTCAAAATTTTCTAAGGTTTTGGGTTTTAAAAATCGTCATCACCATCATTACTAGAACAGTTCCTTTAATGCTGAGCGTCGAATAAAGAAGCTGTGGATATTAATTTTTGAGTCTTTGGTTTTACCGAATTCGGAATTATACCCAAGTCGACAACTTCTGAAGCAATTGTTCTCCTCACTCGGCCATTGACCTGACACTTATCATCGCTATATAACAAAAACGCTAAAAAATAGAGCTCTTAAAAAATCCGTATTCAAAATAAAATAGCTTTTTTGAATGAAACTTAAACCGAAACTGAAACCCAGAAACCGAAGTTGTGCCCAAGCAAAACTAAAACCGAAACTGAAACCTATTTTTCAACAGCCGTGAAACCAAACCCGAACTGAAACCTGACATCTGAGTTTCAACACACCGAAACTGAAACTGACACCCTAACGCCAAGTAGCCAGGTTTCCACCCTTGGCGTACACCTGCAAGATACACAGAGATCGCTCCTGGGTCCTTAGCTTTAGAAGACAAACCCTTCCTCCCAGTGGTACCCAGTCAACGACACATTCAGCTATGTTGAGGCTCACAAGTAAGCCAACACAAGCTTGAGCAGACATTGCTGCATCAACACCTGAGTAGAAAATTTTCCACCCACCGTTCAACTCGACAGTTCCAGAACCCCGGCGCTTTGTTGATGAAATTCCCACAACATCAAGGCGATACTGTTGGGCTTCGCAAAGAAGCTCCTGCTCTTTTCCTGTCAGTGACGAAACGTTCCAGTTCCCGATAGCTAGATCCCGGCTGTTTGGTCCAACTCGAGTACATTTTCTGCGCGCTGCCCCCATTTGCCTCCCCAAACGCTTAGCGACTGCGTTGGTGGGTTTCCGGTGACGGTCAGCTTGTGGGGGAGACTGTAGCTTATTTTTCGAACGAGTTCCTCTGCCTAAAACTCGAACGCGGACCTTTTTATCCTGCGCGCCGTCCGATGCAGTATGAATATTGTTATTGCAACTTTCCATTTAGCAACATCATTGGATTGCTACTTGGTCTGTTTCTCTCCTTCGACCTTACCGCAATGGGTGGCCCTGATGGAAGTGATTAAACACTTCCGACGGCATTGCTCTAAGAATCATTGAAAACTCAAACCTCCCAACCACGTTAAGGTGGTAATCCATAGGAGAGGTTTTTGCCTAGTCTTAATCGCAAACTTTACGCTAGCGGTGCATCTTTTTTATTACAAGTTTTTTAATCAAAATTTTTGCAGATTGAATGGGCTTTAGACAATGTATTCATTTTTCTCGTCATATTAGGTCATAAACTTGTTTAATATCGTAATAATTGTTTTAGTTTTTTGTCATAATTACTGTTCTTAAACCAGTGTATAAGTAACGTGTAACATTGTTAAAGTGGGAACTGGGAAGTTCAGCCAAGAAGTAGGGTGCAGCTTTAGTTAATCGTATCTTCAATCTGCTCCTAAGCATTTAAAGTTAATCGTGTGACTATTTTCGGCAAATACCTGACGAGGGCCAATGTAGAGCCGAAAACGTTCGTAGTACCTTTGTTATGCTGTAAATAGTGTAAATAAATTAGTGAAAATGCATTCAATTTTTTGGTTGCTGTACCTTGCAGCTTTATGGTACAAGAAATCAACCTCTTTACCGAAATTAGTAGGTTTTGTTCACGAAAAATGTGAAATTTTTGATGTAACTGAGGTTATTTCAGATTATATTGAACTGAAAATTCAGCAGTAATTGAGGGAGACTGCGAAGTGAGCTTGCGCTCTTCGAGTCAGCAGCCACCCATTAAATATGTCACATGCGATTGGCTCCAGCCGCGAATCGAACCCGTCGCGTAGGATCTGTCACCTGCGCGCGGTACCGCTAGGCCATGTCGCTCAAAGAAACACGATTTTTGTCCTATCGGTGCAACATCTCTTATAAAATTCCTCTTCCTGGTCAAGCAGGAAGCCCTGAATTCAACTTTCCAGTCTTTGATTTGACCCGACAGATGATCAAACTCGAGTTTATTGTCCGAATGCTGGCACTATACCCCCTCGTCCATCTACTGGTTTTGTTTTACGAACTTGTTAGTGTGCTTTTGTTTCAGCTGATAACGCCATAGTTCTCATTTTGTCAAGCTTAATTGTTCTGGCTGTTTTTCTATCTCTGGTGTCTAAATATCACTACGTTATCACCAAAAAGCACAAAAGGTTTGTGAATAATGTAAGGATTTAAATGTTGATAAACACAAATATAAAATGGCCTAAAACGAAGCGCAACGTCGATTGAAATATTGCTCCTACCGAAGTTGTGAAGTTCAACTTCAGCTAGGTTTGTTGATGCTGTTCAATTCGGGTTCAGGTTCGAGATGTTTTGTTTTTTTACACCATACAAGTACATAATTATGAAGTGGTTTTAGCGCATTTATCCAACATCATGCTCAGTGATGAAGCCAGCCAAGAACTTTCGAGAGAGGCAAACCAGCGCTACGGACCGGTCGACCTACATAAAAGTTTTTAATAGTCGGTCTACAAAAAATAAATCAAAAAAGTTTTTGATAGTCGGTCTAGTTAACAAAGAAGGTCTATGAATCTTTGGTGGCAAAAGCTGCCCCCGTCGTCCTTCCCTTAAGTTCAAATAGAGGTAAATCTCCGCATTAACACTTGAACTTGAAATTCGAGAGGGGGATCGTCGTGTCCTTATACCCCTTCGGCTACGACATTAATAATGGCAGAATATTATTAAAATTAGTTCGTCAATATCAATCGATAATTTCGATATCTAAATCATAAAAATGAAAACTTTTGAAGCTTATGTGAAATCCTGGTGATTGCTTTTTTAAGTTACGCGATACCGGATTCCTGTTTATGAACGCTGGTCTTGATATTTCACGTTTTTACAGTTTCTAAATCATTAAGATGTATGGACTCCCCACAAAATGTCTAAAGCAAGAATGTCCAACCTGCGGGCCGCATTGCGACTCACTTAATGTTTGAATGCGGCCCACTATCGACTCAGTGAAAAAAAATTTTAGCAAATTTATCAAGTAGGCAAGTGAGCGCAAGAGCCTTCATGCATAGTTTAACCAAAATACCTTTAATAAATAAAATAAATGACATAAACAACTTTAAGTCATTGGCTGGCCTAATAGTTTTTTCACAATAATAGCCAACTCATTACTTGGAAACGCTTTCTATGACGGTGATCAAATTTGCTACAACTTAACACCCTGCATTTTTTTGAGTTGAAGCACTGTTTGGGCCTAAACTACTTCGAAAAAATTTTTGATAGCTGTTGTAACTATCAGAGCTGCAAACTCGAACTGGAAAGAACTCGATCATTTTGCGGAATTCGAACTTGAACTCGAAAAAATTTTTTTTCTGAACTCAAACTTGAACTCGAATAAAACTGTTCGAGTTCATTAAAAAGACATTTAAATTGTTGAAAAGAAATAAATGATCACTACCAAATATAGTTTGTTGTTCAATTGTGACCACAACACTGATAATTTCGATGGTAGTAAAACAGCTGAGGTATAGTTTTGAACCTACTGCACGAGCGAAATATTTTTATCTTTTTAATAGCATGAGCACCGGCGATGAAAAAGTTGTCTCGAATTTGGATATTCATCTGCCTGAACTCGAAAAAGATTATTTTTGTCGAACTCGAACTCGTAGATGATTAAATTAGAGAACTCGAACTTGAACTCGGACTAGCTAAAATAGGTTGAACTCGAATAAAATTCGATCTAGTTCGCAACCCTAGTAACTGTATGGTGTGTCGCGTAGTATCTTTGATAGAGAACAAAATTTGTAGAAATTTTAATTATGAGACATGGTATTATTTTGAAACTGTCACTATCATTTGATTTCTCCCAAAACGCACCGTTTGCTCATAGAAATTTAAAGCTTTTGACGTGGCTCTTGCGGTTGTCATGATTTTGAGTAAAGGCCACCTTGCTAAAACTGAATTAACATTTTTGAAATAGTTATTAGCAGTGGTATGCGTTGACGTCGGACGGTGCCAATTGACGCCTTCAACTTTTCGTTATTGACGCTAGCCGATGCGCCATCAATTTTCAAAAAGTCGACGCTAAGCGTTAGGTGTTTTAGCTGTTTCAGCGTCAAGCGTCAATTTTTAGATTACAATCATGAACTCACGCAGGGGTTACCGCGCCATGCTCCTCTCCCTTGGCTCTGGCGTTCTAGAAATTTGTAATAAGCTCAATCTAACTTTTAGTTTAGAATTACTCAAAACAATAAAGGCCGCAGCCTCCTTTTATGTATTTAGTCTAACTTGTGCTCTCAGACATCGAGCATCGACTACTGATTCATTTTTGCATTCCGTATCGTCTATTCTATAGCATGGATTCTCAACTCATTTCGGTCCGTGGACCACCATGCCTATTCAGATACCTTCGTGGACCCCCCAAAAAGGTGATATGTCACCAGAGACGTATATAGCCAGAAACTTTGAGTGGGGGGGGGGGGCAAATTTCATCGTACGAACAGCCTAAGAAACGCTTCTTGAAATTCTCTCTTACCATCAGTGGCGCACCCAGGTTTTGGCAAAAAGAAAGCCAAAACCGGGGGCGTGGAGGCCGAGCCCTCAGTCGCCAACTTACTTTGTTTTCGCATAAAAAACGTTTATTTTAGCAGACTTTTTTTATCGAAAAGGAACATACTGGTACTCCTATTCGCCTGGTCTGCTAATTTGCCTGGTCGTTGGCATTCAATTCGTATGTTATTCAAATGACGTACGTTTCCCAATCGTGGTCTAATCAAGATCAAGGCATGTCGCTCATATTAATTTGTCTAGATGTGACCTTAAAAGGGGTCGGGAGCATAAAAACAATTTTCGATTTATTATCCAAAATTTGGGGTATCCCGACATATTTTGGTATTTTTTCCTAAATTCCTTTTTTCGTGACGTTACAGTAGTATGCTAAATACGGCTTTTACAAAGGTTATGATCAGTATCTTTTTAAGTTGTTACTCGGGCCCAATGGCGATTCTAGCACCCAAAAAGTGGGGGTGCCCCTTTGGGTCCAAGATAGATTGAGGTGGGACCACTGAAAACTTTGTTTGAGAGGAAAGGAGTAACTTCAAAGGGATTTGCGACCGAACTTAAAAAGTAAGCATATTGCAATATGACACATTATAATACATTTATTATTGACATTCTCTACAACATAAGATGGCAATATGGTCAGGGCGTCTGTTTCTGAAGCGGTAGACTCAAGGTCTGACTCCGAGACGAGTCAAACTGATTGCCTAGCCTAAAAATTAATATTCACAGTTTTCCTGCTATACGTTCGACTTCGACATTAAAGGAATAGTATCGACGACAAGCCGGCAAGTTTGCTTGTTATAACACCCTAGAAAAAGGCACTTGACGTAATTCTTTCATCTTTAAGTGCAAACAGTTAATGAACCCCCTACATTTTACTTCTCGTAGTGGCCCAATCTGACTATAGACTTGCAAAAAGAGCGTCGGGATCAAACGCATAACTACAAGACTTGGACAAAAATAAACATCTGTAGCTCAAACCTAAACCGTAGAACGGGAAAGGAATAGGTCTACTACACCACTTGATATCCCCCCACACAGCGTCGTAGCGAGAAATTCCGCATTTTTTCAAGCACATTTTTTGCGGCAGAACTAATTTGAAGCTGACCGAGAAACAAGAAAAGCTCTAGGGGGGTCCGCGGGCATGCTCCCTTGGAAAAAACTTGAAAATTTACATGCTGTAATGACTATTTTAGTGCTTTTTGAATAGTATTCAGGCAAATTTTGTTTAAATTTTTGACCCTAATTCTTAGTGCTTCGCCAAATATGATGCTCATACTTGTTCTCACATTTTCGATTATGCGTGCTTAAGGCGTTAGGCTTATTGCTATCGAAGAGGTTCGAAATTATGGAAAAGTTGCGTACATCAAAAACATTTTCAAAAATGTCTGGTGGAAAGATGCATACCCCTCATTGTACCCCCCTGGCCGTAAGCTACAGAAACCATCAAAAGAGTCTGGCATATTTTAGTCACTTGGCACCATTGATTTTGTTCTTTTTCACTAAAATGCAGGGTCAAAAGGGGGGGCCATGGCACAATGCCCCCCTAAATACGCTCCTGCGGCCCCACATCAAAAAACATAATTCAAAAAAAATTGAAAAAGTAAAAGATAAATATACGAACAATAACTGAAGATAAAAAATAATGCGAAACTTACCAATCGATAGTTTTAAGCACTCAACCATCATTCAGCCAGATGGCTTTCTAATATTTAGTGTAACTGAGGTTGGGCAATCAATTAGCATATTTTCATACCCTGTCATAGGCTACATGAGCTTGTTAAAACTGTGGGGGTGGGGCCAACCTGGGGGCCAGGAAAAAATCTGGGGGCACCATGGCTCCCTCTGGCTCCCCCTTAAAATCGCCACTGCTCGGGCCCCTACAAATCTTTTGGTTTCACGGCGCCTCTAGGCGGAACCCCTGTGCCCTCCCTCTGGCTTCGTCTCTGTAGATCACCACTGCAGAAAAATCCAGAATTGGTGTTGTGTAAGAACAAAAAAAGGTCTCCGCTGCAGAAAAACCCACAAAAAATATTTTTAAAAACTTACGCGAGCACAAACAACAAACTCAAGTAACAAGATGTGGACCTTTTCAGCAGGCCTCGTGGACCCCTTTAGCAGGACGTTATGGATCCCCGGTTGAGAATCACTGGTCTATAGTGACCGCTCTCGCTCGCAGGTACCGGTATGTCCTCTTTCAATTAGAAAGTGTGCTAAAACGAGTGGTTTTTGTGTGAAAATCGTAAAAATTTATTGGGCAGCTGGGGGCTGAGCCCCCAGTTATGTCCCATTCCCTTTATGAAAACCTGGAGGCCCCTCTGATTATGATAGCAATCTTTCGTTTCCGACAAAACGAACGAGGTGTTTTTAAAAACGCTGCGAATTGCGATTTAAGTTTTTTTTCCATTGCATTAAGACAGGGGTGGGGAACCTGCGGCCAGCGGGCCACATGCGGCTCGCTTAAGTTTTAAATTTGGCCCGCGCGTACATACGGCTCATGTAATGTGCAACGGTGCGCTGTGATCTGACTCCAATAAATAAGCACAAATCTTTCTTGAGTTTAATATTATTCAATTACATACTCGTATGACCTTATTTAAGTACAATGACTTTATTCAAATAGAATAGTTATTTTCAGAAATTACAATATCTCAGATATAAACGCAGAGTCACATGCTAAACTTTGGGTACATCACAACGATAGCTACCTCATTAACTCGGTTCTCAGTTTAGGACTGACGGGCGATTTGGCGAAGCATTAACAGTCAGTCAGCAACGGTGAGAACTATGTCAGATAGGAAGTTATGATTTTGTCACGAAAACATGAATATAGTGTGGGAAATATACGTTGTGCTATCGCAATCACTACCAATGCTAAGCTTTCCATACGTCCTCCTCTTTAACATTGCGGCATATTGAACAGTGAAAACCAGAGGTGAGCACAATTTCGTTAATCGTTAATAACGAAGCTAACTTTTTCATTAACTAGTTATTTCGTTAAATTTCTTTTTGAAATTAACGGACTAAATTTACTTCCGTTAATGCTTAATAACTTCCGTTAAATTTTTGTAAACGATAATTTTTCTTATTGTTGGTTAAGTTTGACATCGATAAACTAGCACAATGCGACCAATGAGGTCAAAAAGCGAGATAAAAACAACGAAACATACTGCTTCTGAGCAGAAAAATTGCTTAAATGCTTACGCAAACATTGGTATTAAAAATTTTTTAGCCTTTTTTTAAAAAAGAAATACCGTTTTAAGTCAAAATTAACGATTTAACGAATTTAATTAACTTCCGTTAATTGGAGCTGACCTTTTTTTTGCTCTTCACTTAATTTTGAGCGAAAATTTGGGCTTCTGTGGACATAATGACCTTTTTTTTGCTCTCCTCTAAATTTTCAAAAAAACTTTTTTTTGCTCTTTACGCCTGAAACGTGAATGTGGCCCACTGAAAATATCATGCGTGCAATGTGGCCCGCAATGCCATGAAGGTTCCCCACCCCTGCATTAAGATATTGTGGTGGTTTTGCGGCCCAGTTAAATATTTTAGTTTGCAGTGCGGCCCATTAAGTTAAAAATTTGGTCATCCCACTTCTAAAGAATTCAGCATCAGCATGGTAAGACTGGTTTAGAAAAACATTAAAAGTACTGCGAAAACAAAATGATTTTTTTTTAACTTAGACTTAGCGAGCAAGTGTCAACTTAGCCATGATATTTTTAGTGGGAGGAGGGAACTTGTCAGACCACAAATGAGTAAAATGTTCGGATATTGAAAAATATTTTAAAATGAAGGTGAGTGTACCGTGTTGCTAAATAAACGTAGGGCAAAAATTTTTTTGGTTTATGTTTGTGCCGAAAGAACTATTCGATTAGCAAAAAAATTAATATACCCGCCTTTTCATTGCAAAAATGCAACGAAAGAAGGATAAGTTACTTACAAATGTGCTTTGCGGGATAATAGGCCTATACTTGTTACACAATTTTTCAACTCTTTCTCAGACTCTGATAGAACCCACACGTTGGCATAGCTTCATACCCCCAGAAAAGTGCCGTCTAATATGTACTGCAATTTTACAGTAACCGAATGCCTCTTAATTTTTTCCACATGAAATTATTTTCACGTTTTTCAGAAAATGCAACCAATTTCGACTGACGCAAAAAGAAAACGTGCTCACTTTGCCAACTGATCAAAAAATGCATTCAACACTTGGTTTTGATTGATGGACTATATTGTAAAATGTTTTTACTCGAAAATAATAAACTTTCAAACTGGTGCGAAACTGTTAATTGCGTGGGGTATGGCCTAATGAAGATTTGATTAGATTAAGTATGCAACAGCCTTTTTCACAAAAAGTAATGGTCCAATTTTGACGTCACTTCATTCGCACGAATCTTCTTATAGTCAGTAGCCACCACTTTTGCGGTCAGTTTAGAAAGTCGAGAGTCACTCTATTTCGGGCCAGTTCGGTCCAGTCTATTTATTTATTGCCAGAGACGAGTTAACAGTTTGATGAGCCTGGAGCTATTTGGTCATCGAAGGCCTACGTTACATTTCAGCCCCTTATAATTACTCAATGACTTATACTGCGAAATAAAGCAAAAATGTTGGCCTACCGAAACATATTTTTCAAAATCACATTGACAGCTAATAACATCTTACGGCTTTAGACAGAGGCCGATCAGTATTAATTATAGTTTATACCATTGACATCTGTTACAGTGGGTTTCATTTCCAAATTTTGTTTTCAATACAATAAAAAGCTAAAGAATTCAACTTCTTCTAGTCCATGGAAGAACGGAGCTTACGACTTTGCCTCTAGCCCCAATGTTATCACAACAATTAGCAAACGGCATATAAGCAGTGAAAGCTCTTCAGTCAGATGCTTATCCCCAGGGCCGGCGGAAGCGCCCCCTCCCCGAACCCCCCGGCCAGGGGAACCTAGGCCTGGTCAGGGGCCCCGCCCTGAACACCGTGGGGTTCTTTTTTACTTAGAAATGATTTTAATACGTGTTACGACGCAGTATTAATTTGTTTGTGTGGTTGAGTATAGAAATGTGCTGACGGGGGGGGGGGGGGCAGTTTTAAAAATATTGGACTCCGATTGCGCCGCTCTTGTTTCAAATGAAAGCTGCTGCAGGCAAAATCGCTTTTATGTAACCGATTTTTTTGATCTGTTGGATGAACGAAAGTTTGTTTTTTTTCTTCTGTAAAAAATACACATTTTATGAAAATAAGTTATAGCAACAATATTAACTTCCTATTTCATGCTCCTTGCTTCAAATGAGGTCGTACATGGTAGGTGTTCAAAAGATTGTAGGTTTACCATGGTTTTTGCACAAAAGCATTAGGGATGTGCCGTGTGCGACTCCCCAAGCAAAGTGGATCAAATTTGGTTTGTCACACGGATCGCTAAAAGTTCAAATTCATGACATTTTATAACTTTAAATAAGGCCTACCGGTACTTTAAACTTCAATTGTTCTTTTAAGTAGCCTACAGGTTATTGCCAATAATGCCAAATGAATTGATGATTTTCTTGGACACTTTTCTCCTGCTTTTTCCCATGTCAAGTCACACTGTGCTTGGCCGTTTGTTATTAATTTTAATTTATTTTTTTGATGCTTAAGAGCGCACAAAAAACAGCCAGTAGTTCAAGTGTTAAAACGATATTAGGTAAAACATTTGCTTGTAGTCCGGTAAACGCTTGCTCTGTGGAACCAGAGAATTAGAATTTAGTAAAAATGAGTATTCTTGACGCACCAGTTGTAGGCAGGATTCCATACCGTCCTTATTTCAAAGATCTGTCCTCAGTTTGAGAGTGTACATCTTGGAAAACATTATTGTCCTTATTTTTAAGAAATGCCTTAATTTTTGGCTTGCGTTCTTCAAAAATCTTCACTATACTCGCGGTATGTCGCCGAAGCGTGTAACGGGAGGCGGGACCCATCTCTGCGGCTTAGCGCCAGTGCCGTCGTCGGAAAGAACAAAGTGGTGGTAAGGCCCAAGCCGAAAAGGAGGGGGCACTAAAATAGACCGTATTTATCGTATTAAATCTGATTTGGTACGGCTCCAAATTTTGTCAAATTTGAAATTTTGAGTTTTTTGTAAAAGACATTGTAGGTTATAAAATGCTTTGAATTGCATACGATGCGAAGGTTCATGGATCTGAAGATACATATGACTGATCGCGTGTAGTTGATGATTAGATAAAATTTTAATGAACAGTATATGCAACTTGAGATTTTTGCCATACGCAAGGACTTTGTTTGAAACTTAAACCACATAACTAGTACCGGTATATTCCTTGCCCATTTCAGACCGTTTGGTTCTTAGCATGGTAAGTGTTCTTTGGAGGCAGCATGCTTAAAAAATCCTCTACTCATTTCAGTAGCATGCGTCCAATTACGATAGTATTGGTTGTAAAAGTCGATAAACAACCCATTCCTCAAAAGTTTCCTCCAGCTTTACATTCAAAATTGCGGCAAGGATAGCATATCGCTACATCAAACTTGACAAAATATTCCATCGAATCCCACCTTTGATACTACGCAACATTGAAGCATCTTTTTTTGATCCCAAACATGCTTACAAGATAAGCTCGCAGTCTAACTTGCTTCAGGTCGTCAACTCCCAAATCATTAGCATTAGCAGACTTTCGTTTGCTCGTAAGCCTACTGGCAGCAGATGTTGTAGGTGCACTGCAGCTAGCATACAAGCTGAGAGCTTGCAAACTATCAAAACTTTCACTCGAATTAGCCCTTTATACCCTAACTTATCTTTCAAACTCATTTTAAGCGTTTCACGTTCTCAACGAATAAGCGAAATGAAAACATCTGCTCTAACTTTTGAAGATACGGTTTATTACATCACAATTTTTGTCTTAGTCGTGCAACGAATGCACGGCGTTCAACGAGAATTATGTTAGTAGTATGTAATGTTCCATTTCCCGCCCGCCAGCAAAGTGCGTTCCGGCGGTGGTGGCGGTGGCAGGGTTAATGATTTGAATCGCTGGTCAACGAACGGAAATGACGTCATGCGTCACGCGCATCTCAGAAAAAGCGAAATATTTTAGAGATAGGCCTACGTAGTTCAGTAATTTGCAGAAACATTATTTTGGAGTAATTAATAGTTTAGTTGACAAATGTAATCGGGTTTTTCAATTCAATTAACAAATCTGCTTGTTTGCTGTTTGTCGGTGATCCGGAAATGGCCTCATGTGTTGCGTGCGTCTGAGGAAAAGCGAAATATTTTAGAGAAATAGTTCAGTTGGTAGTAATTTACGGAACAGTTGGTAATAATTTGTGGAAATATATTTCAGAATTATTTAATAGTTTGGTTGATAACGTCTTGTATGTTACATTCAATTGATAAATTTGCTTGTCTGCTGTTTGTTGGTGAGTCGGAAATGACATCATGCGTCGCGACAAACCTTTCTGTCAATCTACGTGTATCTGAAAAAGCGAAACTTTTCTGTTCTTTTAGAGATTACGTAGTTTAATAATTTGCAGAAATATTATTTTAGAATTTTTAGTAGTGTTGACAACGTCTTGCATTTTACATTGACAAATTTGCTGATTGATCAATCTTCTGCTTATGTGAATTTCTTTTATCTTTAACATTTTTGAAAATCGCAAACCCACATCCAAATTATTACAAGGATTTTCGCAAAACTCAATTTGCTGTTATAGTACTTCATTTTAATTAGCAAGCTTTAAATTCGACGTATTGTTTGCAAATTACATTTTTGGTCAATCATCAAACTCCTTAAGGCTGGTTTACACGACCAGCTGAGTTGAGCTGAATCTTTGTTTGTTTTATTGCAGCGCATCTCAGCTGAGCTCAATCGTTGTAAGCTCAACTCAACTCTACTCGTTGCTGCTGATTAATACCCAAATCACACTATTTTGAGCTGAGCTTAGCTGAAGTAGGTGAATTCCTGTTTCAGGTCTTGGCTGGTTTGTAGGTACCCGCATAGACAGATAGACTAGGCAGCTTAGTGAAAAGCATGGTTTTTGTTGTTTTGAGAGTTGAGACATAGTCTGTAGCCTAAGTGTTGCAGAAAAGATTATTATATTTAGACTAGCCTGAATTTGCAAGCATGTCCAATGCTAGCTAGGCTACTTTCAGGGATATATAGAACTATCGTAGTTCTATGTATCCCTGTATCATACATAAAAAATCTGGTCAATTATAGGCTTAATTATGCAATACCAGTTGTCTCGAGCAGAGATGGGCATTTATTGAGATAATTTTTTGGCGATAATTTATGATCGATTATCGCTCAAAATACTTTTGATTTATCGATTACCGATATAGCTTTGGAAATATATTTTATTATCGCCGATAAATTATAGCGATCAACAGATCTTTATGCACACAGTGTTTGAAATTAGTGAGTTAGCGTTATGGCAAAATACACGGTGTCCATAAATTCTTCTTGCAATTTAAAAAATTGCTCTTCGTTTTGTTTAATGCCACGGCAGAGTAGAGATGGCACGGGCTGATTTTTTTGCAGCCCGGACCGCTCATGGCCCGGAACCTCCTGCCCAATAGCGATAATTTCGACTCAGCAAATCATCCCCAAAATAAAGCCCGGTCCGCCCAAAGCCCATTCTTTTATGAACCTTCAGCCACATTAAAAAGAAAACTGAAAGTTGAAAGGGAGTTCAAAAATTGGTAGCGGCTCGTCAGCGGCCCAATTAGAAACAAAAGATAGAACTGGGCCGTTAGCGGACCTTTAAAAATATCGGTTAACGGCTCGTTGACGGGTCTCTTAGCGACCCATGCCATCTCTACGGCAGAATCCGTGAACCGCTCTCTTTTCTTAAAAAATCTAGAAAAACATTTTTGCAATTTGACTTACAAAAAAACAAACTTCGTCAAACACATGAAAATTTGCTGCAATATTTATCGGAAAAATTTATCGGCGATAGTTTATCGATTACCGATATCGCTTCTAAGAAATTGAGATTTATCGATCATCGTTATCGCCAATAGCTTTTTTTTACTATCGATTATCGTTATCGCTTCAGTACAGAAAGGTTTATCCTGCCCAACACTGGTCTCGAGCAAGTCACCAGAATCACACCGAAACTACAGTTATTGTATAAAAAACAAGAGCAAACACATCCAGCTTCGCACAACGGCTGCTCACTGTAGTCTATAGCTCGACATCGATGCAAAGCGGAGAAACACTCTTCTCAGGAAATCTTCGACTTGCAGAGATCTCCTGGTATCTGTATGTATGTCATTGTCATTTGTTGGATGGATAGAAAAAGCAGCTAGATCAGCTAGTGTTTTTTTTTGAATGGTCTCCCACATCTGTCGCGAAATGGTCTCCCACATGTAGGCACCTGATGTATTATATTAGGTACTCACAGTAATTTCTTTCTTGTTTTCCTTTTTTTCTTTCAGATTTCTACAGATATTAACGTAGCTATATATCTGCGACCTACTTTCTGCATTGCAAAACAAGAAGCATTTTTAGTGTTGCCAATACTAATTAATACTATGTCTGCAAGGTGTAGTGGCCACTGGTTTATGACCAGGGTCACTACAGGCTACCCCCACCAAAGAAAGTTTGATGAGAAGAACGTAAAGATGCAAAACTTAGGAACAATCAAGGGGAAATTATTTCGGATCAGCAGATTTAGTGACCACCTCACTAAGATGCGTCATGAAAATGGCAGAAATTGTCAAATATGATCGAACTCCACAACAGGAGAAAAACATGTATGTACAGATTCAAGCAAATGCTACAACAGCATTATCACACAATATGCACACGTGCTGATAGCACAAAACTATGCACGAACATCAAAAGTGGTCAGATCTCATATATATACAATTCACATCAAATATATCAGGCAAGTAAGTCAAGTCAACGAAGCTGCATCTGAAATGCAGAGGCAATCACTATGATAAGCCATTGCATCATTGGTTAGGTATTGAAAAGAATGGTTGAATTACACTCATAATAACATTGCGGCTTAGTCACTTTAATGAATAAACATCAAGTTAACGCAAATATATACCATGACTAAACTATTAAACATGGTTCTAGAAAGATGTCAAGTAAAGACATGCAAGAAGTGTGTCTAAGTAGAGGGTATGAAGAAGGAGGCAAGACGTGCAAGACTGGAAAAAAGTGAGGGAGAGTGTGTGTGTGTGTGTGTCATAAGCAAAATGCAAAAGTAAAAACACTCAATAGTAATGATACTGTAAATGAACAATAACACAAAAAGCTTATCCTATAGGTAAGTTAGATAGCTCGTCAGCTTTTCTAAGATTTCATACCGGTATAAGCAATGCGCATATGTATATGCTAGAGTAAATCACAAAATAATATTAACTTACAACAAAGTTAATACGAGCAGCAATGAGTGCTATAAAACCAATAAGGAGCGAGCAAAATACGTTTGGTCAACGTACGTATAACACACAGTGTAAGAAGTGTACATGTAAGGAAGGTGTGTGAATTGAAGATGAAGAAAAATGCAAGAGAAATGAATGAGTAATGTTAAGGGTAGAGCCATAGTATTATGCTGCAAATGAACTTGTGTTACGAAGTGAGATCAAAATCATGAAGTTTAAATGGCAAAATGTGCGTCGACGAGGACGTGGTTGTGGGGGAGTTGGAGGCAAATCATCTGGGGGTGAAGAGGTTGATAGTGTCGCAGAAGTGTGGTCAGGGTCGGACGGTGATGAGGGTGGGAAGGATTGTTCAGTAGATGAGACAAGGTTGATATATGTCAACATTTTGACAATTAAACTTGAGATTGGGGGAGGTGTGCACAATGATAGTAGGAAGAGTAGAAGTGTGAGAAATAGAAGATGGACTAGGAGATTTTTGAATTGGTGAATGTCTGTTCAGCAAAGACAAGTTGCGAGAGGAAATTGGAGTAGTAAGAGGAGAATCTGTACATGTGGGTGTGTGTGAGGATTGACGTCTGGGTCCTACATGCTTCTCTGCAAAATTATCAGGAGTAAGTAAGGTGTTAACAGCTTTAGATAACACTGAATCTGAGTGAGTGACTTCTGTAGAATCAGCAGCAGGTGATGTGGTACCAGTAATGATAGTGGTCTCAAAATCATTTATGTTTAACAATGAATTATTTCTTAAGAAATAATGGTGAGAACGCATAGGCCTACAAATACTACTGGTATTTAAGCAAACATTGAGCAATAATAAACAATGAAGCAGAAAAGTAAAAAACATACGTCTGTGGCTCTATCATAAAATAAACAAATAAGTTGTTATTACAAGCAAGTCTACTATGAGGATGAGAATATCAGAAAACAGTTATGAAGTACCAGCAGGATCAAATTAACAATAGCCAGGTGCAGACCAGCTGTAGACTAGGCCTATACAGTTCCAGTCAGCAATGTTGATGGAATTTCCCCAATAAATTATGGAAAATGACGGTGATGAAATTCAGCAACAATTTATTTGAGCTTGGTGTAAATCAATCAGACTTCAATAACTTTGTAAGCTTGTTGTAACTATCAACTTGAAAAAAACTAGTTGCACGTGGTTGAAAAACCAGTAACTGCACTTCGGTCTAGGCTAGTCGATGTGCTCTTTACTCGTGGTCACCACTTTACTGTGGGCACCTGATGTATTATATTAGGTACTCACAGTAATTTCTTTCTTGTTTTCCTTTTCTTCTTTCAGATTTCTACAGATATTAACGTAGCTATATATCTGCGACCTACTTTCCTACATTGCAAAACAAGAAGCATTTTTAGTGTTGCCAATTTAATTAATACAATGTCTGCAAGGTGTAGTGGCCACTGGTTTATGACCAGGGTCACTACACACATCTGTCGCGCGGTCTTGCAAAATCTGCTTCTGCAATAGTGTACAAAGCCATGTTCTACGTTATAAATTCAATTGGTGGTCTTTCAAAATTGCATAAACACTGAGCTGGATGTATGGATACATGGGCCGAAATTCAGATAAAGCCACAAAGGTAATTGAGCTAGCCGTCTGGCTACTGCAATCTCCCGCTGCACACGGTTGATACGATACGACGCGCTTAGAGGCTGTTCAATCAAGCGTAAAATGCTAACGCAAAATCGTAGTTGTGAGTCTATTATAGTAAGAAGTCAATGGTTTGACCAAGAGCTTTCCGCGTGTTGAAAAAAAAAAACTACGGTTTACGCCATCGGCTACCAATGCACTGGTCGTTATTTACTAGCAAAATTTCGGTGAATTTTTGGAAGCGGAAGCTGTTTGCAAATATACCGCTTCCACATCCCTGGTTGTTACAAGTACATCTTTCTTTCAAACAATCTTTCTTTTATTACGAAAGAATAACCTTTAACAAATAAATTGGTTTTACTTAACAGCTTTAAACATATAGTTTTATGTTAGGGGCATTCCCGTTGTTATGACGATGAAAAAAAAACAACTAATTATTCGAGAAAAGCCTTGAACAACGATTTTACTGCTGTGATTTGTTTTGTGGAGCTGAGTGTGGTTTGTACACTTTTATGTGGTTGTTTCGGCTTATACGTCTTTGCAAGACAACTGACAAAATATATGTTGCAGTAAGCAGTAATATGGCATGACCAGTTTAGATTGGTCGGGCAGCAAACTGGCGAAGATAGCCTACCAGTAGCAGAGTAGGCAGTAGCAGCAAAATAAAATGTTGGTCTTGTCTCGAAACATTGTCGTGATTACACATGTAACCGACAGACCAAGTGTACTGTATTTTTAACATTGGATGCTTTGTGCAGAATTTGGTCACTGTGTTTTAAGTGTACCATATTTTACATATATACGGTACCGTACTGGTACCGATAGCTTAGCAGATGCCCATGCCTCCACAGATGCAACCCTATTGCATAAGAGCAGAATAAACCTGTAGAATAAGATTTTGATTGTTAAGCACCAGTATGCATTTTCAGACCTGGAATACGGTACCATTTAAGTCTACCTGTATACTACATACCTACACCAGTAACTGACTGTAAGCATTCTAATAAAACATTAAAGTGATTATGAGCACTTATAATCCTTCTGTTCGAATTGGAAACTGGAATGAAGATGTTTGCTTGGAAGAGGTAGGTTTTTTGAAGCTGTATTATTTACCATATATCTGCTTGAGCAGGTGATGGTAACTTTGAATATCCATGAGTAAACATTGATAGCTTTTTTGTTAATTGTGAATAGTACACTAATGGTAGGCCTACCTTACCATTTATAAATGTTGCTTAGTTTGCTGGGGAAAAGTGTATTATCAGCTGCCTGTAAAGGCATAGGACAGTTGCAATTTTGATATCGTAGAATAAAATTATCAACAACTGATACAAAACATTGCCCTGTTATCCATCTGCCTTCTGCCTTTGCATATTGTCAAACATTCCAAGTCGAAAAAGTGTACCGATACTTTAACTAGTATAAATGTCGGAGCTTGTTTGAATTAAGCCTCATCTTATAACAGGCGGATATATCACGAATACAAGGATCACTAGGGATGCTGTGAGTTATTAGCAGGGGTAGGGCCTAACCCCGTACCCCCAAGCTGTTACCCCAAACCATGGTTTAATTTAAATAAGTCCCAAATTGTCAACTTGTGCTTTTGAAAAAAATGGCGAGTAATCTAGGCTAGCACGCAAGCTCAAGTTTTTTTTAACTTCAGTATGCACTTCAGCATTGTAAGCTGCACATTTACTACCATTGTAATTTCAGAAACTTCTAGAAGTATTAGCTTTACCAGTTTTTCAACTGTTTTTTTAATCTTCATTATTAATTTATTTAATCAACTGTTTTTTTAATCTTCATTATTAATCTCTTTAAAGGAAGTGGCTATTTTTACACGCCTGTAACATTTGTCTCTTTGGTTTATTTTATTACCAGTACTTTGTCATGCTGTCATAAAACTGGGAGAGAGCGTAGGGATAATAAAAGGAACCAAGTGCTTATTTGTACGAGCTCATACAAATAGCCACTGCCTTCTTTAAAAAGTGTCGCTTTGTAGCTGGGAAACTAAGTACGGTATCTACTGGTAATCCTGGTTTAGTTGTGCAAAAGACAGACTAGCACCAATATTGTTTGTTGCTTTACATCCATAGATTACGTATTTGTTACAAATGGGAAGGGATAAGTGTCTTTTACACAGACATGTAGGCTATTGTATTTGTTTATATACATATATCTTAAGCAGGGTTTGATCGATTTTCATTAATATTGCAATGGTGCAAACTGATTTTAAAAGATATGCCTGTGTAGTGTGTACATCGTACATTGCCATCAAATATGGTTTGCTTATAATCATGTGTTACATTTTTTTGTACCTGATTAGCTGGAAATCTTATTGGAATAGTTTAAAATGACAGAAGATGGCACTTACATTATGTTTAAAAATCGCTAGCTATCATTTCAGAAAGAAGGGGTTCGTTGTGCCTTTCCATTTTTAAATTTGACAAGATACTTCAAATCGTAAAAAATATTTTTCCAACACCTCCATTTCTTTACAATTTTGACTTTACTACCCTGAAATCCTCAGTGTTTGGAGTTACCAGATCAAGTTTTGTGTTACTTCTAAAATAAAAGAGAGTTTGTGATCTGTCATAGAAATTCACTTCTAGTAAAAAATTGTGGATATGCTGTGTCAAATATTGCTACTTTGCTAAATCTAGAGCAGTGGTTCCCAGTTCGTTTCAAAGCCTGCTCCCCTTTGGCAAGAAAAAATTATTTTTGCACCCCTTGCACAATTTGAATTATAGTAATCCCTGATTATATTGCTAATAACAACAGGTGCAAAATCCACCCAAGTAGGCAAACCTATTAATGAAAAAAATAATCACCAGTAGGCTACATGAGCTACTGTAAAACAAAACTAGCAGAGAACTGGAGAAAAAGAGATAGGCCATACCATAACTACCGCAGTGTAAATTGACTCACCATAAAGAAATCTACACCCAACTTTGCCTCCAAGGCAAAATAAATCCAGATGAGGCCAACAAAGCCGATTACTGCAATATTTTACCTCTTCAACTTGGCTTGCCGTATTCCCCTTATTGAAATAGAAAACAAAAAACAGCTGTTAAATTAACTACTCTCACATACCTTATCTCTCTTTTTGCAAATCCTGGCAGTTAACCTTATCTCTCCTGTCGCAAATCTTCCTTAAATTTAGCCCAACTAGCAATTCACACATCACCCGTTCTCTTCCAATTTTAAACTATCAAGACGCAGACATGAATAATGAAACTAAAGGAAAATACCAAAGACATGACAAACGTTAGGCAACGTCACAAACTTAAACAATGAACATATTCAATCGCACACAGGCTTATTTTCAGACATCACAAACACACAGCTGGAGAGAATCAACGATACCTTTCACCAGCAGTAAAATTGACAAGTTCTAATTGCACCCCCAGAAGTCTCTTTTTGCACCCCCAATTGGCAAAGCTGGGCAGTCGCTACATAAATAGTAGCGCCGCTGCCGTTATTTGACGAAAAAAGCAGCGGCGCTGCTGCTACTTGAATTAAAGAAGTAGCGTTTCCGCTGCGGCGCTTCCACTAATTTTACTGATCTAAAGCGTTTCCGCTGCCGCTACTGCATGCAAAAACTGCAAAAGTTTTCGTAAAAACTAAAAAGGTATGATTAACAATGACACTCAAGTGAATTTCCTCAATCACAGTCAATGATATTTTAATGAAAAACAAATGCTGGTGATAAAAAACGCATAGTCACGGGAATCTGATCAGGGACGCTGCCGGGGGGAGAGGGGTCAGGAGAAACATAGAGTCAATTTCAGTCAATGATATTTTCATGAAAAACGAATACTGAAGATAAAAAACACAATATTCACAGGAATCTGATCAGAGACGTAGCTGGAGGGGGGCAGGAGATACAAAGAGTCAATTTTCTTTTGCTATTTCTTTCGATCTGATTATTTAACGAGCCAAAATAAATTAAGCTCAAGGCAAATTCTCGCATCATAAAAAGTAATTAGAATACTTTCACCCAAATCAAAATGACTATCATTGGATACTTTAAAACACACAATCGGGAGTAGGCTAAGTACACGATCGGGAATAAGTAAAATCAATTTGTTCTCCTTGAAATTTTCACCTGGCTACGCCACTGATTTGATATAAATCAGTTTAAATAATAAATATTATTTATCGCACTTATGACTAGGCCTACTGTTTGTTATACCATAATGTCTTTACCATTTTTGGTATAAAATAAACAACCACTTTTCAATAACTATTTTACTAGGTTAGTACTGAATTTGTTCAAAAATCTCGAGCTAAACATTGAGTTTCGTATTTTTGTACATCATTTTTAGCTTACCACCGCAAAGACTGATTACTGATTTTTTCACATTAATTGTCTCATCAAACAGACAATATTTTCGCTTTTTTTCCCTGAGCGGGTCCTGGTGTTAATGAGGTAAAACGATACAAGATACTCGAATTAAAGAAGTGAGAAGTCAAACCAGCGGGGGCATTGCTGAAACGGATTTCTGATGGCGAGATGCAGCTGTGTTTGTGAAACAGCAACTGTCAATCAGGATTAGTGTCTGGTGATGAGAACGATGAAAATGGTGTTAATGAATTAATCGAACATCGCTTGCGATCTCACGCTATCACTTTGCTTTACGTTTTCATATGTTTGTTTCATGGTATTAATTTCAAGCAGAGCGAGTCTAGATTTAAGTTGCGATTTTATTCGATTGCTGCATAACACACAGTCTTCAAAATCAAAAAGTTTTTTTGCAGCAGCGGCAAGTCAATTATCTTCACAGAAGTGCTGCTGCGCTGGTCGCTACTGTTGATAGAAAAAAACAGCGGCGCTTACGCTACCACTGCTGAAAAAACAGCGGCGCTGGTAGCGGCGGCGCCAGCATGGTTGCAGTTTAAGCTAAAGTTTAGCACTGGTGCTAGTCAGTTCAACAGCGCCGCTGTGCCCATCCTTTGCCAATTGGGAATGTTTAACTGCGCCGCTGTGCCCACCTCTGCCAATTGGGAATCGCTGATCGATAGACAAAACCATTTTCTAAATTGTATGGATGCTGGCTAAATAGCTGGCTTCAGCATTAAATTAGATCTGACATATTTTCAATTTAGGATTTATTGAAAGATTTTCTGGAAAAGCGAGAAAATGGAGAACTTCTCATTCAACGAGCTTATAAACTGCTGGAAACTATTTTGAAAAAGGTACGCTACATCATAGCAATTATCTGTGAAATCCAAGTCAACTTTTATTCTCTCACAAGATCTTTTTCTGTAAAGAACTATTGCAGTAGGGTTTTAAATGCAATGAGGATCTTACTATTTATTATACATACTACAATAATTTATGTTTCACTCTACCCAGCCAGCAGTTTTGCTTATTATTGATAGTTTTTTTTTTTTTTCAATGAACTACACAGTTGATAATGGTCGCTAAACTATATCTGTTTCATGATGCATCACTTTTTAACTTTATTTCACAAAGAGTTGCAGAATATGGTGAGTGCGTAGTGTTTTATCATTTTAGCAACTTTATCCCTGTCAGTACCACAATGTTTTGCAAAAAAATTTCATTGTGCATTTTATCGCCCAGTTTAATGAGTAAATATTCATTGTTATCAGCCATGCATTATTTCCCATCATTTTTAGAAGATATGTGAAGAACATTTACCGTATGATGATAATTTTGAAACCATTTCACCGTTTTTTTTGTTCCAAATGTGGTCTCAAGCTATTAAATTCGTAAGAGTTCATGTCAAAAATCAAGTCTACAGCAATGTTTTTCCCAAAACTTGGGCAAGTTGTCCCGTTGCTTAGTTAACTTGGACCAAGGTGTGCTTTAGCTCTTCTAAAATAAAAATACTTATTGTCGTCAAAACAATTGCACTAACAACTTTTCAATATGTTTGTTCTCCCAAATCGCCCTGGTTGGCTTTTCTTGCAGTGCGATTGATTGTGGTGCGGTGAATTCCTACAAGTGATCATAACTTAAAATTGGTTTTTCTCGCCATTGTGGGGTCATACCATGCCATTTATCATGCAGCTACTTAGGCATAAACACGTCTCTTCTGTTCAAGTTTTGACCGCTTTCTTTGCATGGACACAATGTCGCATTGATCCACTTTTGCTTGCAGATTCAAATTGATAGGGTAGTTCCAGCTTAGCATTTTCCAAAATAGCTTTTTTGTCCCTAGCCTGGAATCGTATTTTTACGACAGCCGTAATAACCAGGCTATTAGTTTGATTCCCTACTCTTATTGTTGTTTGAGTTTTTGATTAAGATGTTTCACGATAATCATTGCTGAAATTTTGCATTTGGGCTAAATAGTAAGCAACCTATTAAATAAGCAAGTTTTAACAGCTAAATTGGGAAAACAAAATTATACTTGTGTGAGTTTGGCTGCTCCTGCTTTTGCTGTTTTTTATAGCAGAGAGATAAAAATGCTAAAAATTACTGGGCTATATGCATCACCAGACATGGGTTAATTCTGGAACGTTTGATTTTAGTAATTTTGTTTAGACTGAACTTTCGGTGTCACGTGATGGATTTGTTCACTTTGGTGATTTGGTTATGCTTGTTAATCCTGGAGAAGAAAATGTTGCCTCATCGTTAAGTCAGGTAGGTGAATGTTTATTGGTTTTATCTGTGGTTGTCTTTTTGGGTAATCGAGCAATTAACAGTGGTTGAACTAAAATCCGGAGACAACCAATATGATTTTTTGATACAGATTGATCCACCACGTCCTCCTACCTCATTGTCCATCAATATGAACGAGTATAACTTTTTTATGGGAGATAAAATCGACAATCCTTGCAATGTGTCTGCTGCCCCCATGCTCAAACCTCATGTTCGAAACAGCTTTATTATTACCAGGTGATGAGTTTATATCAGCATGAACGTTTATGATCAGATGCTTAACTAGTTTTAGTATAATCATAGTGGCAACATTGCAACTAGTTTTGGTGGAATACAAGAGTAGATCAAATTTATTTGCTACACCATTTAAGATTCTGTGTATCACAAACGATGCGCAATCTAAACATTATGGTTTTATTGCTCATTATCATCCGGAAAGATGAATACAAGATTGCAGGAAGTCAAAAATCAAATAAACTTTGGATTTGGCCACCACTAGATGGTTTGACGTGGTGTCCGCTTTTCGGATCATGGTTTTCACTTTTAGCATTATTCTGATGTAACGTTTAAGACACTGTTACATGGCAGAAAGTTAAGCTTACTAGGAAAGGTTTTCCTTTCTCCGGGAATACAATGTTTTCTGGATACCTTAGCACGAGGACTATATTTAAATAATGTTGAAAGATGGTGTTTAATGAAAACGAAAGACATGTGTCTTGTGCATGAAAATGAGGCCTAAAAGTTATGTAATTAGGTTTGTAAGAACTTTCCGCAAATCGAAAGTGTATGTTAATCTTACGTGTTATTTTTTACGTTTCTTTTTGTTTTTAGTGTTGATGGCTCAAAAGATGAAGAACCTCTAAAATATGGACAACCCTTCGCACTTGCCACTCTTCCTGGCTATTCACAAAACGTAAGTATAGCGTGCTAAAGGATAACTCAAACCGCATTTAATAGTGCCATGTTTTTTAAGTTCATCAACTGTCACTTGCTGTAGAACTAGCAAAACATTGACCTTGAAACGTTGTCTTGTCCGTGTTTCCCTTAATTTTCAGTATTAATGAAGAATTTTCTTTTGGTTACAGTTATCAGAGTTTGTTTACGTATACAGTAAAGCAAAATATGGAACCAATTACCAGCACATATATAAGTCAATTTCTGCTTAGATCTTGTGCCTCACTCTGAATCTTCATCATATTTTCCAGCTTAAACTCTTCAGCGATCACCGGAGGTTTAACTTATGTGCGAAGAAATCCCGGGAACAAATTGTTCAGCTTGTGGATGAAACTAACTACTTGACCACGTGGCAAGTTGTTCCTTTTCATCCACAACACAGACTTGAACTTGAAGGTCTACCAGTCCCTGTAAGTTGATAAGATACGTTGTAGCCCAAGATAACACAACTAGTAGCGCATTGGTGTTTTCCAGACCTAAAAGTTTATAGAGCATTAAACCCCACTGCTGCAAAACGTTAATGAGAGAGTATCTTTGTGAACTGCTTTGTCGTTGACTACAGCACTGGTAAAGGCCCGCGAAGCCCTTTTGGTATCCTTGTGCATGTAGTGTTCAACTTTGCGATCACGATGTATTGCTTTGGTACAGTAACTTTTTAGTTCAATTTTTATCATCTATGAATTTTTACCTCCAGTAGGCTTACCAAATCTTGCGTGAAGTAATATTTTGTCCCAAACAGAGAACGGAGGCATTGTGCAGCGGACAGATCCAGGGTCGCATGGAAGTTTGCAATTTGTTAAATTCACTGTTTTGAAGTTGTTCAAAGGTAGATTTCTCATCTTGTCAACGGACGCAGTATTCTAAGCTGGCTTTAGAAAGATTGAATTGGACTTAAGTTAAAATGTTGCTGTGACAGCTTCTATCAGTAGTCGTAACATTGGCACACCTTTGCTTACTCTCTTGGAAAAGTTAGTGCTTCCAGAAAAGTTATTGAAGTTTCAATTTCGAAACGAGCCATTTATTTTATGAGATGTACCTGTCAAAATATTTTTTTAACTACAGTAGTTCTTAAGCTATTGCAAACATTCTCGTGTGTACTAGCAGCCCAGCTGATCACTTTCAAAGCTGTCCAGTGCAGAGCTTGAATTTTTATTTTTACACAACCTGTGCTGTTGTCGATCGATTAGTATCTTACTTTCAACTTTTTTGGTTATCAGAGCAATTGCAAGATAGTTATTAAACACAACAAAACTGGCGAAGCGCTGTCTGTGCCTTCGAATGAATTTAGACTCAAGTATGTACACTGTACAGTATGTGCCAAGAGTTTGCCGTGAATTAAAGTTTGAAGTTCGGAAGCACTAACACCTTGTGCAGTTATTGATCTTGTGTTGTACTGACGAATTAATCTGTGTTTTGTGCCATTAAGATGTGTTTGTGAACTATCTTTACGTTTCAACAGAGCAACGCAAAGATTCTGATTCGGCACAACAAGACGGGCCAAAATTTAAGTTTAGTGTCAAACTATCGTATCAGGTAAAGAGTATACGCATGGTTCCTGGTTAGGCTACCGTACTACATGATTTATCGCATGCATGCTTTGAAGCAATTCTTAGTTGGGCATTAAACAGCTTAGTAGTAGGCATCGACCATGAGAAACACTTTTGAACTCTTGACTTGTGTAATTCGACCATTAACACTTTTTGATCAGGATTGAATCTCAAGACTTTCGTTTACACTCGGATCTCTAGTTCGTCCGTAGCGTAACCGGACAAATTAACCATCTTAGCTAAAGCTGTATGATAAATGGTTATTTTCTCTTCGTCTGATTAATTGCCTGTTTGTTTGTTAAACCTAACGCATGTGTTTAATTGTTAACACAGAGTAATGCATGCTTTGATTTTCGCTGTTGCTACGATTTTACTTTAGTAAAATGAATGTGTACAATTTTACATTGCGCCAGCCTAGCAAGTTATTCTTATGCTATACAACTTTTTTAAGGTTTTGTCAAAATTAAGCTGTTCCGTGGACTTGATTCCGATCAAGAAAAATTTTCTTGTCATTTTTTGACTTTGTAAAAACTCCTGCCCGAGCCAGCAGCTGTCAAAGTTTTTTTTTTGGGGGGCGGGATAATTAAAGATGAAAAATGTGCTTGCTAGAATTGAATTCGCAAATTTATTAGAAGTTATTCTTTGACTTAACATGTTTTTGCAAATTTGCAAGAATAAATTAACGAAAGCATGGTTAATAATTCCGAGGTTTTTCATGGGAGTATGAGACGGATTTAACTCTGGAAACTAAATCGAGTTGAAGTTGGAGACGCATTCAAAAAAATATTTACGTCACATTTGATTTAACGCCCAAACTTTGTTTTTGCTCATACTGTATTTAGTTAAAGAATTTCGGTCATCCTGCCTAAAAGATTACTATTATAAAGCTCTTTGCAGGGCTAGAAATTTATTTATGCATTTCTATTTCTACCTGGAAAAAGTGATGCAGGCGCAATAAACGAGTTACATTTAGTGGTGTAAAAAAGTTTTTTTGCTGTTGTTTTTTTTTTAACCTCGTTTTTTCTATTCATTCCTTCTTGAAAAATTGAGACAAGTTTGTTTTTAATATAAAGCTTGGCAAACAACATCAAATCGCGTTAAACACATTGAACATGCCTGTTATAGCAATATAGGTAGTATAGTGATTAGGATGTTTTATTTTTTCACTATTTGCGATTTGAAACACGTTTAAGGTCGCATGTGCTAGAGTTTTTGGCACTGATCAAAAATATCAACTTTATTTTCGATTGTGACCTCATTTTGAGGTTCCAGCGCGCGTTTGAAGTTACGTCATAAGGGATTTTCCCGCTTATTGCGTATCTCGAAAACGGCACACGCTAGAATGTTGGGAGTGGTGTCAAAATGCGCGGAAACATCGATTTTCTATAACTTCACCAAAGACCCAAAGTATGAAAAAAATTGAATTTTCGGCCATTTTCAGAAGATGTGCGCATTTTGTTAATTTAGCTCCCTGCATTATGTCTAATCCTTTTCATCTTTGATCTCGAAATCTTTCATATTGCATAATGCAGGGCTGGGGAGCCGTTGCAGCAATTGTCTGGCTCCAGCTCCAGCTCTGGAGCTAAATTATCTGAAGTGCGGCTATGGCTTCGGCTCCACAAAACAAGGTCGGCAAAGATTTGTTTTAGTCTTAAATTCAGGCCATTAGGGATAAAGAATTTTTGTGAATAATCGGAATGTAGTAAGTTATATGAACAAAAATACGCAAGGTTGAACACCGGTAAGTGGTAACATATAGAGCGTAATGAACCAAACCATGTTTGAGATTTCGGCAAATCAGCCATATTAATGTAAAAGCACATTTGTATTTCAATTCAATGAGAAAAAAGAAATTTTCCTGACAACTATGAAAGTCATCTGCATCATGATGAATGCAAAATATAGGTGTTGATTAATGCATTAAACTTGCTATCTTGAAGTATGAACATATTGTCATTGTTATTCAAGATATAGTATCCCGTTGACTTGCGAAGAAAACAATTACAAATTTGTCAAATTTAACGTGTATAGCAGCTTATCAATCAACTATTAATAAACAAAAAATCAATATGAGCTCACTGCTGTATGACTAAAACAATAAAGCGACATCGTATGTCAGATCACATATCACTCAGCTATAGATACTATCTCAAGCGTGCAAAAATTTGCAAATATGCAAACCTTTGTATCGTTGCACTAGGCAATAAAATATAAAAAACAAATGCTCATAGAATCAAAAAAGTCATTGTTTTTTTTTTTTTTCTGGAGGGCAGCCAAGAATTGAAGGCTCGTTCTGATCAAGTTTTTCACCATTCAGAGCTAGAACTAATCGTTTCTTTCACGGCTCCAACTCTGGCCCCACAACAAATGCAAATTAAGGCTGCAGCTCTGGCTCCATTAAAAATGCTCGGCTCTGGGGCTCCGAGCTCCAGCTCCTCAGCCCTGGTATAATGCCATCACACAAATGTTAAAAACATCATATATGTACATTTCACGGTTAGCATTTTGCATAGTAAAGCACGTAACCATAGCTCAATAGGACTCGTCTTCTTCATAATGATGCAGAGTTTTTGATGCAGATCTCAATAGGACTCGTCTTCATAATGATGCAGAGCTCAATAGGACTCGTCTCAATAGGACTCAATAGAATAATGCTCAATAGCTCAATAGAATCAGCAGAGCTCAATAGGACTCAATAGAATAATGATGCAGAGCTCAATAGGACTCGTCTTCATAATGATGCAGAGTTTTTGTTCACCAGTCCTTTTCAGCTTGCCAATCTTTTGTTTGTTCACTCGTTATGCTTAACAGTTTTGCGAAACTGTGCTCATATGTTTTGTCAAGAGATGCAAGGCGCATCTTTGCTTTGCGTCGTGACAAAATGCCTCATTTGGGTAGCTCGCTTCACTAGGCTTGATTTGATGCTTACTAGTGCCAACCAAAAATCCGTTTGAACTGCCGTTCGGGTGTATGGTTGCACTATAGCGTGTTCGCTCAACGTAACGTTTTTGCGGATAGCCAATGTGATGCGAGCTTTAGGTAATACTTGAGTACAAGATTTGCCAATTAGGGTTCAGTTTTATACCAAGCCGAAAGATCTCGTTGAATAAGAATGATTGCGGAACAACAGAGCAAACAAACAAAGGATCGGCAAGCTGAAAAGGACTGGTGAACAAAAAACTTGGCATCAATTTGAAGCAGGCGAGTCCTACTGAGCTTTGGTTACGTGCTCTTAACTGTCAAATGCTGACCGTGAAATGTACCTAAATGATGTTTTCCAACATTTGTGTGGTGACATTATGCAATATAAAAGATTTGGAGATCAAAGATGAAAAGGATTAGGCATAATACTGGGAGCTAAATTAACAAAATGCGCACATCTTCTGAAAATGGCCGAAAATTCAATTTTTTTCATATAACTTTTTTTCTGAAGCAGATAGGCACTTTGGATCTTCGGTGAAGGTATAGAAAATCGATGTTTCCGCGCATTTTGACACCACTCCCAACATTCTAGCGTGTGCCGTTTTCGAGATGCGCAATAAGCGGGAAAATCCCTTATGACGTAACTTCAAACGCGCGCTGGAACCTCAAAATGACGTCACAATCGAAAATAAAGTTGATATTTTTGATCAGTGTCAAACACTCTAGCACATGCGATCCCAAACGAAACGTGTTTCAAATCGAAAATGGTGAAAAAATGAAACATCCTAATAGTGATATTGCTTTATTGTAATTTGTCGAGAAGTGTGAATCTAGCTTCAAGCTTACCATCTATGCCTGTTTTGCGATTTGCACGGTTCTGGCACGCTAAATTGTGAGTTCCCCCAAAATATAGACCTACCACAACGTTGTGTTTTTTGAGTGTTAAATTGGGGTTTAGGCCTTCGTTTAGCCTATTCAGCTTGCTTACGCTTTGGCCTATAAAAGAGTGAGGCTCCGGCACAAGAATAGATATGTAAACTAGGCCGGAGCCTATCTTTTCTGAAACAGCTGACAAAGCTACGGTTACTTATTAGATGAACGGGGTAATGCAGTGCATTGATGCGTACCATCAACCTTCGCTTCTGAAGTGTAATCTATTGGTCTACCAATATTCATTTAAACCAATCTATTGTCTAACATTGTGTTCAGTAGTCTTTGTTTTAACACTTTTGTTCGGCTGGTAGGCTACTGTATTGACTCTGAAGTAATTTATGATCCATAATGCAATTATCTGGCTAACCATCCAATTTCATTCGGTACCGCGTTAATAAGCTCTCCCAGTTTCTTTTGTTCACTGCTCATACAGACAGCAGATATCTATTGGGATTGTTCCTTTTTATTTCTTATTCTTTGCGTTGTGAAACTAAAACTGGCAACACTTTCCTGGTAATCGGTACAAGCATGCAATCTATGATAGATGTAGGGGGCGGAAAGGTCGCTCCTTGCGGCCAATACTCATATTTAGGATAGGATTCAATTCGTTTTCCGAAAAAAAAAAGTGTTTTGAAAAAACGAAGGCTAAAAAACGATTTACATTACTAGTTAGTTCACTACCAGTTTTTGCAGAACCATCTTCGGTCGCGAATACGAAGTGACCGCCCAAACCAACCTAGATTCACATAAAGCTGAAACTAACAACAATCACTGGGTGATTGTATCCGGAAATCCAAGCGACGACCAGCACTCCCATTTTGACAGGTGGGACTGTTGTTTGCGTATTAGGCCTACAGCCATTTACTAGTACATCTCTTTTATTAAGATAAGTTGTTAATCAGCTTTTGGCAACTCTATATGGACTTGCTCAGTCCTTAACTGATAAACCCAGAATATTAGATTAAATATGGTGATTTGTCTTCTAGTCACAGCGGACTGCCAAACAAAACAGTGACCAAACTATTTTCGGTGACATAGCTTTAGTTTGGCTTGCTTTTAAGCCTTCATTTCTACTTACAAAAACTTATCTTGCGTTACATTTCCGCCTACAAAAACGTTACTGCTTCCATTCATTCACCGCTTTCACCAGATGAAGATTTACCATATTTGAACCATTTTTTCGAAAGATTTCTTGCCGTTCATTAAATCAATTTTAAACATACTTAGACCAGAACCGCAGCCCAATTACGTCAACAAACCAGTGGGCGCCTCAAGTCAAGCTCAAGCCGAACCCAAGCTGGAAGAAACAAAACCAACAGAGCCAGAAGACGCTGCGCAGGAAGCAAAACCAGCAACCACTTGAATGGTTGAATTGCAAACTCTGTAGTATTGTATTGTCGCAAAAAATATCTATCTTGTTAATAAAGAAAGCACTGTAACTGAGTTACGCAGCACTTTAAATACGAACACATGAAGTCACATTATAGCAAATAATTGAACGAACTAACAACTAAGTTGTGCGGGCAGCCAGCGTAACTTTAATTACTAGCGGCTGTTCCAGAACATTTGCAAAGCTTGTCAAATTAACATACAGTATGTTTTGTGAAAATTTCCTGCTTGAAATAAAAAAATTTAGCACTAACGAAAACCACAAATGATAAAAAATGGTAAAAAATCCTCGAAACACCCACAAAATAGGAACACATTTTCAGAATTCCTGCAGCAGTTTTCAAAAGTACGCTAATCAGCTGGCGGCTCTCTCACACCCTCCGAGCGGCCACAGCTGCTTCTAGAAGCTATTAATTGGCCAATCAAGCGAGACATTCCTCGCTTTGTTCATCTGCTCAACTTGAAAGGGGGCAGTGGAGGCATCGGTAACGGAGGAGTAGATAACTCCATTTCTTCAGTTTTATTGGTTTCATAGTCACGATCATTAAAGTCGGGAGAATCTTTTGGACTTGGAGGACTGCACGAAAAATCTAGTTCTTGTTTCTTTTTCCTTCTCGTCTACAAATGAAATAAAATAGGCATGAAAATCTTGTTCATAAAAGCTCAGCGTACCACGCGGAAAGCAATACAGTATTTAAACATTTTCAAAGTTTCGCACGTTTGTAGAGCCAACTGAAATGATGAAACCAAAAACTTTAGAGTTTTAACGACACGTACACATTACACATCATTGAGAATAGCCATTGCTTTGCCGTCCTATTGACGATAATAAGTTAGCATCAAGCACGCATGGTTGGTTAGTAGGGCACACCAAAATTCCACTTTTTTTTCCAAACATGGACATCAGCATTGCAATCCGTGAGGATGTCCGAAAAAACGCTTTTGTGAAAAAATCAGGGAGTTTCGTCAAGTATTCGCGCTGCAACAGCACTTTTAAGTTTTAGGGGGGTATTTTCTCGAAATTTGGGGGTGCCAATATCTAAAACGTGCTATATTTTTTTTTTACGTAAAAAAATCGTGTTTACACGTGATTATATTTACGTGCCAAGGTTGACTTATCGATCCAAGCATGATTTGCCGATACTGCTGCTTAACAAGGACCTTTATGGGGTAATTGTTTTCATTATAGAGTGATTTTTGAACAAAATTTCA
The DNA here is from genome assembly GCA_964006365.1 of Trididemnum miniatum. Classification (NCBI taxonomy): domain Eukaryota; kingdom Metazoa; phylum Chordata; class Ascidiacea; order Aplousobranchia; family Didemnidae; genus Trididemnum; species Trididemnum miniatum. The sequence goes on along the minus strand of OZ023232.1, from coordinate 16,291,065 downwards.
GGCATTTTTCCACGTTTCAGCCATTTTTTAAGCATGAATATACTGAACATGTTAATACTACACTTTGTAAGGGTATTTCTACGCAAGCTTTGTTTTAATGCCTGAACACCACGTCCAGGTGTTGCTCGTCGTTCAGGTTTCTCTGTTTTCATTCCGGAGAGGGCCCTTTTCCTGCATGTCATAAAGGGAACGATCACGGTTGGGAATGTTAAGTTCAGTGTGTTTTCGCCAAAGTGGATTTACGAAAATCTGGGAAGAGCTTTCGCGTGTCTTCTACACAGTGTAGTAGCATCCCCCTTTGTTCCTCATCATCCGTCAAACCGTCCTTAAACTCCTCCATCAGTCTCACTTCTCTTTCCGCCACATCATTCACAACTTTGAGGTGAATAGTGAGAATAAGTTATGATGTTCAGTTAATAGTTTGGACTAAATGTGAATAGATTTGACCTCAATATGTTGACAGTGAGACCAGATATCTAGCTGTGTGACGAAAAAATAATTCTACACCTTAATCTTAAAAAACAATTAAGGTTATTGGATCACAATAACAAATTATGACGTTGCCATATGCCACGTGCAGTGTTGCAAAGCGTTTTCATTAAAGCATCAGTGCAGTTCAAAAGCATTTGTATTAAGTTTGTTTAAGCGGGGTAACAAAAACATGATCTCAACAAGATATGCAGATGTAGCATTTCCTCTTATTAACAAGCCAACAGACAGGCTCTCTTTAAAACTACCCACGAATTTGGGAGTGATGTAGAGATTTTTGTATCATTTTAAATGTGACAAATTAAGCAAACAGAAATCAATCAATCGGACATGCGACGAAGTTGTTTTCTTGTAGCAAGAAGTTGCACAGGGTTCTACTCCTGGATACACTTGCTACCTAAGCGTAAATGCTGTCAAGACCAGAATCAATACACTTTGGGAAGAATACAGGAAAACGCAAGCTTGGGGAAAAAGGAGTTCTGAAGAACAATCTAAGGCTTCCAAAAATTTCTAGGAAAAGTTAGAATCTCTTTTTGATATTGCTAAGCCGGATATTGAGTTTAGACTGTGTGAAGACGATTGGAAATTTGTGCAGGATCAAAGAATGGAACGAAAGTCGACGTTTGGCAACAGGGACACCAAATTATTGGCTCGTTTGGAGCGAAAGAAGATACTCGAAGAAAACCACAAGAGACGGCAGGACCAGGCAAAAGAGGAGAAAGAGATGGTCACAATGGTTTTGGGAGGTAAAGAAAGTGATGGGTCAGCTGAGGAACAAACGGGTGAAGATTTCTGTAAGCCTCTTTCTAAACAACGGAAGAATTCGAACCGGATTCTGCTGCACGTGCCACGGAATATTGCATCAACGTCGCAGGTGGTGATGACTGCAGACCGACATAAGATTTCGAGTAATGCTCTGAATGACATCATCGCATCAATCATCAGAAAGAGTCAAGGATGCGTAGAAGATTTTGTGCTTAGCCAAATGAGTACTTTAAGAGGACGTAAGAAGCTCCGTTCCTTGAAGGTCGAGTCAGTAAAGGAAAATTTTATGGCCGGGTTGGATGATCATTACTTCACAATTCACTGGGACGAAAAGTTATTGAAATGCGGAAAAGCCTATACTCACAAAGAGCATCTAGCTGTTACTCACAAAGAGCATCTAGCCGTTACAAACGGGAAACTGGTGAATAGGGTGTTTCGCTTTTTCACCATTTTTGAAATTAAAAATGCTTGGGGTCGCATGTGATAGAATTTTGGGCACCGATTCCAAAATTGAAATGACGTCATTTAGGGGGGCAGGCCGCGCTTTAAGACTTTTTCGAGGGGATTTCCCCAACTCGAGAACGGAAGAAGATAGCGCTTCGATATTGGTATCAAAATGCGCAGAATTGTTGATTTCCTATATCTTTCAAAGAGACACCGTAGCTCTAACTTTATCCAAAAACAAGTTATTTTGAAAAATCAAATTTTGCGTTATTTTAAGTTATAAATTAATTACTAAAGTCAAAAATAATGCAAAATTTGATTTTTACTTAAAAGTGCTGTTGCAGCGCGAATACTTGACGAAACTCCCTGATTTTTTCACAGAAGCGTTTTTTCGGATATCCTCACGGATTGCAATACTGATGTCCATGTTTGGAAAAAAAAAAGTGGAATTTTGGTGTGCCCTTTTGGTTAAGCAATAAGAAGCATACGGTCGGCTGCCGTAATTCAAACTTGTAAGAAACAGATCAAACAATTTTTATGAATACGAAGCAAGAAGCATAACCTATTAACCCAACTATCAAAAACGAAAAAAACGTTGTTTTTTTTATTATTTGTATTAGCTTACGACAAGTTGGAGAGCCTCGACACTTACACAGTCTTCATTTTTAAGAGCGAAGTTTTAAAAAAATTGCATCTTCCAGCAGGCAACGTAGCAAAATCAACCACTAGGCGGGAAATACATAATGCTCCATGTACTTACATGTTTATCAACTTTTCGGTTTAATAAGAGTCGCATATTATTTTTATTCATTTCGTTGATTTCCATGCAATTGGAAACATATTTATCGATCAATTTTTTAATCTTTTCAGGATCGATTGTCTTTCCTTTGAAGTCCTTGCATATCTAAACAATTTTCAAGTTGTTAAATAGTAAAATCCCACAAGCAAAGCCTACAAACTTGAACAAAGTTCATTTGTCGATCATACTCCATCGGTAGAAATTTTAAACCAATGCCAATACATTTGAAGTGGCAAAAGGATAAAGTCGACCACACCAAGCAACTTGACATCGGAAACATTAACTCTTGAACTTAAAAATTTTGGCAGCTTTTGACTCAAGCAATCACAAACCACCTTGTTTGGATTGTCGTATCAAAAATATTTCACCAAATCAATCAAAACAAACGAAGTGTAAATAGACTTAATTTAGTTTGATATTTGATGAGCTTTTATGAAAGCCCTTCGTGCAATTTTCGCAAAACGATTTTTATGTCAAATTAATGATTGCACATGCGAGAATTGAATTGTTGGAGTCAGAATAAAACTTAATGTTCCCGTACATTAATTTAGCTTTTTGCTCAATATATAATATCTACTGCAGACGGCTCATTGGAACGACCAAAACATGTGGATAAAATCAATCATCTTTTAACCTACTTTATTAACAGCTTTTTTCATTATGCCTTTGTATTGTTCTTTACTAAGTTCTCGTCGTTTGAAATACGGCATTATTGCCCTTTTAGCTATGTCGACCACTTTTCGTTGAAAATCCGCGTGGGACTGCAAAACAGAACAGATATCACTGATAAAATCCAACAAAAATAAAATGTACGCACTACACACACTTGCATAAAGAATGTGCAAATCGTAATGGAAAGTTTCAAAACGTTTTAACTTGAATTAAATCATTTCAATGTCATTCAAGTAGTTTCTCTTTGAATAAGATGGATAAGGGAAAGTATCAGCAGCGGAATCCTTACAAAAGGATAAAATTTGTAACAAAAATTTTGTCACAGAAAGCATTTACTTCATATCAACATTAAATCAGAACGACTTCAGAAATTTCAGTCTATCACGTAAAATTGAAAAGATTAATTACTGAACCACATAAATCACATAGTTTGGTAAACTAAGACTTTATTTTCTCAATTTTACCATTGAAGACAAAAGTTGCAAAATAGCTCAAATTTGTACAAAAGTCTTCATTGTCTTCTCCCAATAAAGCTTTGATGCCCTGAGCTTACAGCACGAAAAAACAATCACGGAATGAAGTGAAATTCTTTACCAATAATAATATGCGAAGAACCAACCTGTTTCTGGGAATCTGCAATAACTGCCACTTCTTTCGCTTTATGTCGATGAGAAGATTTGAAACTGTGAGTTGAGGTGGACACCTGCAATTTTTAACAAAATCAGAAATCTACAAATTTTTACATTTAAAATCGTAAACAGCAAAACCTAACTATTTCACTAACAAACAATCTTTTGATTTAATCAGCAACAATTTTTTTTCAAAGGCGTATATTTCTTTCATATTGCTGGAAACCACAGCTACATTCAATCAATACAAGGGTGGAAACCTGGCTACTTGGCGTTAGGGTGTCAGTTTCGGTGTGTTGAAACCCAGATGTCGAGTTTCAGTTTTGCTTACGCGCAGCTTCGGTTTCTGAGTTTCAGTTTAAGTTTCATCCAAGAAAGTTATTTTACCATGAATACGGAGTATTTAAATCCTCTACTTCTAGGCGTTTTTGTTTTATTACGATGATAAGTAGCAGCTCAGATGGCCGAGTGAGGAGAGCAATTACTTCAGACGTTGTCGACTTGGGTATGATTCCGAGTACGGTGAAACCAAAGACTCAAAAATTAGTATTCACAGCTTCTCTATTCGACGCTCAGCGTTAAGGAACTGGAAATGGTGATGACAATTTTTAAAATCTAACCTTCGAAAATTTTGACCGGGTTTCAGTTTCAGTTTTGACGTTACACAAAAAAACGGTTTTGATTCAAGTTTAGGTTTTCAAAATTTTGGCCAAATAGGTGTCAGTTTCAGTTTGGGTTTCAAAAATTTCCTTTAAAACCGGGTTTTCAGGTTTCGGTTTAAGTTTCCACCCTTGATCAATACACGTTTACGGAAGTAACGTAAAAAATGTTAGTACAGAACATTCTCCTGATCGGATAGAGGAGTGGAGAAACATCTGCCTACAAAGCGGTGGACTTGGAGTTCGATTACATTTGGGTCCAAACCACACACTCCCCTATTGACATTTACAGCCTTTTCTGCTGGAGTGCTGGCGTTTAGCATCAAAGGGACAGGGAGAATACTGAATAACCAATCGTTCGCTTGTTACGCCGTATCAGAAAGACCTTTACACTTCTCGGAGTAAATAGAGCTGGTGTCCGATAATTATTCGACAAGCTCGTTACCACGCCTCCGTCGCTTTCTTGCATTGCAATCAGATTTAGAAATTATTATAATTTAAATAACCGTGATAATGGGATTTAGAAATCATTATGATTTAAATATCCGCCATAAGATGGAAAAATTTGAAAGTTGAAGTTATCTTTTTTAGCGTTCTACTATGAAGTAAGCTCAAGAAAGCACAAAAACATTTCAATCATTTCACCAAAACGGAGGTTTCACAAGCGGTAAAGCCAAACTTAATATACTAAAATTGTACCTTTGAACTATCTGAAACTTTGGTAGTGGTCGATAAATTTAAGATAGAATCTTTCGGGGAAGCATGCTTTGTCGTTACAACTTGATTCACTTCAGGCGACATTGCCTTAGTTGACGGTATATCGTGAGTTTTTCCTCTTTGTTTTTCCAGTTCATTGATATATTGTAGAAACTGAGTAGCTAGCTCACGAACAGGAAGCATGGTTGCTGTTGCAAGTAAAGGATGTGAAGGTTGAGCAGCAGCACCAGACGAAGGATGAAGATCAGGCAAAGATGTTGATTCAGAGGCAACAGATGGAGGATGAAGAAATTGAGAGCTGTTGGAAGACGGCAAAAATCTTGAACCACGTATTTCAGGTGGAGGATGATCAGCACGAGGAAAAGACGTTGATCCCAACGTAGTAGGTGAAGGTTGAAAAGGAGGCAAAGACGTTGATTCAATGGTGGTAGGAGGAGTATGAACAATTTTGGAAGGTGATAACGGCGATATGGGGTAAGAGGGAGAGTAGAGGTCAGAAGCTGCAAATAAATTAAATATTCTCTATTTCAACACTTTTAAAAATAACTTTGCAAAGCTACTCAAAAATTACAAGACCCGCAATAGCAAAAATTTAAAACTGCCATAACAATGCAGGATTTAGGTACTAGGAACAGCAAATATAAAACAGCACCGCACTGGTTCATAAACTGATATGGTACAAGTTTTCATAATTCAGTCCTCACATCCTAAGCTCAAGTTGTACGGTAATGTAATAATGTATATTATAATGTACAATTGTATATTTGACCAAACGGTAACTTATCGTGGTGGTTTGTCCAGATTAATGTTAAAAAAAACGGCGCAAAAGAATTACTTTTCGTGGTGTTTTATGACGAGTATTGCGTCCTTTTCGCAATCTGGCAAGGCTTAAATAATTAAGAATGTGTGAAAAATGACAAGAGTTAGTTTGCATAACATTTATTTATTTTATTATTTTATTTAGTAGCATATTTATCCTCCTATCACGAGAAAGCGATCAATGCGCTATACAAGCTCGCTTAGGAGTTGCCGGCCATCTGTCTACCACACCAATACGGGGGAATCCCGGTAAGTGCCTTTCCCAACGGCACAACAAGTAAATTTGCCGGCTTGTTCTCCACACTGTCCCTTCAATGCTGAACGTCAAGCAGGGAAGCTGTGACTACCAATTTTAAAGTCATTGGTTTGACCCGACTCGGAATCAAACCCGATTCTACAGCTCAAGAGACAGACGCTCCATACCACTCGGCCATCTGAGCTATTTAACGTAGTAGGTGAAGGTAACATTGTAGCTAAACACTAAACAGCCTGGACTAAACGGCTTCTAGTCCCAGCTTGTACAACACTTTCGATCGGAAGCTGATAAAACAGATTAGCCCCTCAAACCTTGACTAACATTGCAGCTATGTAATGTACAATTCAACTACCTTTGTCCGTTTTCACAGTGAGAGAAGAACTTCCGACATTTTCCTGGAGTGAGGTCACTCCGTTGTTTGAAATCAACGAATACCCTGATGAGGTCACAGGAACGGAGTCAGGATGATTTTTTTTGGATCGGGATTCTTCAAAATTACGCCTATCCGTATGAATCGTGACTGGGGATTGCGATTTCATTGAAACTAACGGCGAAACAGCTTTGGCAGCAGGCAATTCATAAGTGGGACCTACAATTGAAAAACCAAACTTAAGATGCTAAAGTTAGAGGCTCAATTACACGCTTAAGAAAGTACCAGAGAACGCAATGTTTTTAATGGAAAATTTACTGATTAAATGTTGCAAGCCGTAGCTATTGTAATTTCAAAAACAAAAGCTGACCAAACTATTTACTCACACAAGAACTGGCAATAAAACTGTTTCTAGTTCCAGTGTTTAATCATACGCAATATAATTCAGTGAAGAAGCAATCATCAAGCAATTTTTGCAACGTTGTAGGCCACTATGCTAAACAATGCGCTGCACTGTGCCACACAACATACCCAGGTTAACTTAATATTTACTCACTGTAATCAAGAGGAGGCGCGACCGGTTGAGAGGACATCTCTGAGATATCTTGCACAGGTGTTGAGACTCCACATTTCAAAGGTGAGTCTTCGTGAAGAGGGGCCAAGTTACTAGGTGGCAAATATGAGTCATCCACTTGTCGTACTATCATTTTCACATCTTGATCTTTCATCAAACGACTCTCCTCATTGTTCTTAGCAACCGCATCTGAAATGTCAGGTAATGCTCTTTCGTTGTCGTCAGATTGCTTCAAAGATTTTAAATAATGAACTAAGGGTAATATATCTGCGCCGGTGGTAGCGGCATTTTCAGCAGCTGGGGATAGAGACGAAAAACTTCCCTGGGTGACTTCTTCTTCAATAGAATTACCAACAGATGATAATTCATCATCTTCTTTAGCTTGAATAGAGAGAGCAAGAGACAACGTAGGAGACATTTCCTGACCAGCATTTTCACGAATAGAGGCAGAGATCAGCTGGTCAGTGAGTACTTTTTCAACAGCAATCTGTTCCGATTCATCGCCTGGTGCTCTTTCGGACTTCAAAATTTCATCTGACTCTGGCAGAATCAATTCAGGTGGCTTCTCAGCAACGGGAGAGTTGCTTTTGATTTTTTCAGCTGTAATTTCATCTTCTATTGTAATATTTGACTCATTTAAACTAATTTGACTGGTCTTACCTTCATCTGAGATAGTGCCGAGAAATTCCGGAGGTTCCGAAAAAGATTCTTGAGACAGTGAACTTACAGGAACCGGAGAGGGTGGGGTTTTGTCAATAATGTTAGTAAACGTTTCCTTAAACTGGGATGAATCAACTGGTTTAACTACTTTCACAACAGATGCTACTTTGAGGGAATGTTCAAGCAAATCGTCTATGTCACGACTAGAAGGTGGAGCTTGCATAGTAGATGAAATATCACGATCCTTTGCTAACTTTTTATGACTTTTAATATTTACAACTTCAGTTTTTTTAACACTAAGAGGAGCGTGCTTTTCACGTTTCGGGGATTTTGTGCCACTCTTTGGCTTCCGTTTGTTAGACTTGTCAGCAGTAGAGTTGACTGTAACTTTTATTCTTTCCAGTTCTTCATCTGAGCTCACAATTTCTCCTTCCGAAAGACTTTCATATTCATAAATAACCGATATCTCCTCCTCTTCGAACTCCGTACTTTCTCTATCGTCCGATTTGTGCCTACTTTTGCTTTTTCGCTTTGTTTCCTTTTTCAAGTCGTCAAAATCAGCAAAGATGTTTTCAAACGACAAAGTCTTGTGAGCTTTTAATTGTTTTCGATTTTTTTTATGACTTTCTTTGCTGCCCTTTCTCTCCCGGCTTTTCTTTTTTGGAGAACGAGAGCGCTTTCTTTTCTTTCTCTTCCTTTTCTCCTCTTTATCCCAAGACCGACTTCGACTCCGCTTAGAGCTCGCTCTCTTTTTCTTTTTTCTTTTCCAGTTCTCGTCATCACTGCTACTCGATGACCGCGTTCGACGTTTCTTCTTTTTAAAAGGAGACAATTTGTCTTTTTTTAAAGAGCGTTTTTCATCCCTTACAAAAGAAACTTTTTCACTATTGGTAGAAATGTGCGCATTCTTCATAAAAACTTTCTCCTCTCTTTCTTTTTTCGGTTTCGGTGATCTTGTGATGCGACTTCTGTTTGAACGGCTGGAGTCATCTTCAGAATTTGCCAACCGCGACAGCTCATCACCATTGTTACTTGATTCTTTTCTTTCCTTTTTTTTTTCCACAGAAGAGTGGAAGACGGTAACTTTTTCCACTTTTGCATTTTCTTTCAGGGTTCTCACATTTTCTTCTTCCTGTCTTTTTCTTTTTTTCTTTTTCAAAACCCCGAAATCTTCACCAACGGTCGGAGATTTCTTTTTATGATCGCTTGGCTTATATTTCACAGGGCTTCTACTTCTGAAAGTATTAGATGATTTCAAAGGAAGATCCGATTTGGAAAGTGATTTGGATTGATGTTGCTTATCAGACTTCCTGGATTTAGATACTTCCTCGAGCTTATCTTTACCCTCAATCTTTTTATTAACATCAGTTCGCTCATCTAACTTACGATCTTTTTTACGAATAGCATCCTTGATATGCTGTCCAGAATTGAGGTTAGGGGCTTTTTCATCCCTAAGTGGACCTTTCGAAGCTTTTTTGTAGTTGTCTTTTGCATCGAGCGACTTCGACTTTTTTGTGGATGCTTTTTTGTAATTTTTCACTTCCTTCGAAAGCTTTTTTTCATCACTTTTAATGCTGGAGGAAGTTTTTTTGCTTCGATAATGCACCTTTGCCACAGTGGTTTCTTCAGAATCTTTTCGAATAATTTTTTTAAATTTTGGAGCCTCAGGTGTAGGGGACTTCGTTTTTAAATCAAAAGTGGGAAGAGTGACTTGCGCAACGCCATCATTCTGTGACACTTGCCTTACTTCATCCCTCCACAGTTTCAAAGGATCCGGCATCACTGTTTCGGTAGCTTTTAGAGCAGCCTTAGCTTGAGCTTTTTCCAACTCTTCTTCAGCAAACAGATCAATTTGAAAATCATCTTCTGATGTGGTGGTAAATTCAGCTTTCTTCAACGGCTCCTCAGTTTTCGACTCTACTTCCTCTTGATCCTGGCTTTTGGGTGATTCAGCAAAAATATCCTCTTTATTCTTAGCAAGACTAGCCGTAGAATCCTGTTTGGATGATAATTTGTTTTCATCTTTTCCACTTGTTTTTGTTTCAGTTTCCTGAACTTCTTGTTTCGTTTTCTCTTCATGATCTTGAGATTTTTCTTCGTTTTCGTCCGTATTACTTTTTTTATCTTCAGTATTTCCTTCTTCATCCGACTCCGTGGGTCGAAACGGATCATAAACTTCTTCCTTTTTCGCAAAATCGTCTATTTTCCACGAACCACTCACTTCATCAGCAAGCTTTTTAACCGTGGGAAGAGAAAATACCTGCTTAATCATGATACTAGGTTTGGGAGTATTGGATGACACAGATGTTCTGGTAAGACCAATCTTCTTTGGCTCATCAACAGGTTTAAAGTCTTGCTTTGAAGACATATTTTGTTCATGTGACTTCACATCCAACGATGCTGCGACCAAAAAGAAAGATTATCAAAAATGTTGAAGCGGTTTACTTAGAATTATTCTACTAAAATACATACATTGATTGTGCGTTCACTACAATCGGTTTCAATAAGATTATAACACACCGATTAACCCTATCTACTCTAAACCAATAAAAAAGCAACTAATGCAGGCAATATGTATTTGCAGCAGGATACACAATGAGTCCTCAGATTACAACTGTTCGACTTACGCTGTTTCAAGGAAATAGACGCAGTTTATGAAAATAATGCGAAAAAAAAACAACAATCGATTTATGCCATTTGCGTCGCAAGCGATTTGAACCATTGCGATGTCGTTTTTAGCGCGCAATAGATAAATAGTTACATAATTATTTATCCTCCTATCATGAGAAAGCGATCGATGAGCTGTACGAGCTCGCTTAGGAGTTGTCAGCCATCTGTCTACCACACCAATACGGGGGAATCCCGGTAAGTGCCTTTCCCAACGGCCCAACAAGTAAATTTGCCGGGTTGTTCTCCACACTGTCCCTTTAATGCTGAGCGTCAAGCAGGGAAGCTGTGAATACCAAATTTAAAGTCATTGGTTTGATCCGACTCGGAATCAAACCCAAGTCTACAGCTCCCAAGACGGACGCTCCATACCACTCGGCCATCTGAGCTGTTAAATATATTATGTTGCAACATATTCTTTAGAATACTGTTCAGTAGTACGTATAAAGTAAATTATTTATGACGTTACGACTTGCACTAAAATCGGATTCCACTGAACCTCAAGAGCGGATCAACGTCGTAGGTCGAGGCTCTCCTGCAGTGACTTACAGTCAGTTCATGCAGAACTGATGACATAGACAGAACTGAACAGACGTCTACAGGAGCGTGACCAGAAATTTAAAAAAGGAGGGAGGGGCGCAATTTAAAGCCGACCCAACAGAGCCGGATATAGTGAAGAGCAAAAAAACAGGTCATCACGCCCACAGACTAGTGAAGAGCAAAAAAAAAAGGTCATCACGCCCTCAGATTGTCCTTTATAAGAATATCACTTTTACTTGGTGCAATTGTCTGCGAGCGGGACGCGGCAAATGCCGGCGGAAGGGGGGCGGCCCCAGCGCCCCCCTGGGTACGGCCCTGGTCTAAAACACAACCACAAATAAAAACATCACTTCACCTGGTGGAGGTACTGGAAGTACTTCTTTTGATTTACTCGGATTTTTTTCGCTTACTTTTCGATTATCCACATTAACTTTCTGTTTCTGATTGTATAAATGAGTTTCTGTCAAAAAATCAATGAGATATGTTTTTCATGTACTGATATGCGACACGAATTTTCAACTTTTATAGCTGCAACCAAGCGCCAAATCATAAAGTTTTCAACAACTGCAATGTTAGCAGTCAAAAAGTAGTGTTAGACTCGACGGCTCAGAAGTTAGCAAGGATTGAAACAAAGTCTAGCAGTACAAACGCCTGAAGCGATAATAATAGGCTTTTTTTTTATCAGAGAGAGATTTTTAATGTATCATATGCACGAAACACTAGCATAATAATACAGAAACTAACCTGTAGCTTCAATTCGTTTCGAGAAAGATTGGTTCGGTGGACTTGTTACTTGTTTGTTACTTGTCACGGGTGACTTTTTTTTCTGGTTTACTTTTAAATCTCCTCCACGCTGTATCGTAACTTGATTGGATGGAGTGAATAACAGCTCCTGACCCGTTAAGATGGAAGAGAGAAGATCCGGCATTGGAGGAGGAGGAGATAATGGCGGGAAAGAGCTAAAATATTGAAGAAGGCAATTACTTAACGAGAATAAATCGATTGCAAACTGCTTAAACCTCTGAAGTATATACCAGTATCATTTTTTACAGCGAGCGAGAAAACAGAAAAGCGAAAATACATTATGTAGAACCAACCCCAACATCTGCAGCTCTATTAAAGTCGCTTTGGCACTTGAAATCTAATTTGCTGAACTGCCAAAGCTTTTCTGCAAGGCAGTTGAAGCACAAACAGCTGTTTAGTTAAGTCAAATACTCGACAACCAATCCACAATTATTGGACGTCAATGCAACATCTAAAAAAAATAAGCGAGTGCAACAATATGCTGTAAAAAAAAGCTAAAGAAAAGAATTCTCCACACTCACGTTTCAGCATGAAGCGAGAATAGAGAAGGCAATGGTCTGTTGAATTGAATCGCTGATTGCGTGAGTAAACGATGGCGCTGAGCAATCACGTGACTTGGGAGTTCATCATCATTAGCATTCCTAATTGAAAAAAAAAATTAAACAAATAACGAATTGAAGCAGCACTTTAAAGTCTTTTGAAAAGGTCGCAGTCACAACCATGAAAAACATCTTCAAGCATAAAACTGCATTAAAAAGCTATAAAAAGTGTAGACTTGTATCTAATACTTGCAAGACCTACAGTTTCCCATTACCTCACCCAAGGGCCTAGTCTTATCGCTAGAAGTGAATGAGCACTACTTATTATGAAGAACTGCACCATAGACTTTTAACTTAAAGCAATGATGACAAACCTTATATCGAAATCATTAAGATCATTTGAACGACCAGTGACAGAAAAACTGTGCATATTTTTCACATCTTGTTTCGAGAAAGAAGTTGATTTGTCGTCCCCTGTTTAAAAAATATTCTCATTAGGCTCCACGATTTACATGCGATCACGGTGTAAATTTGAACATCACCACACGTAAAACGAGAATTTTAAAACAACAGTATCTAAATGATGAAAATCGCACATGACTGTAAGTATGTATTTCACTAAAGTGAGAATGCAAAATAGCAACAAAGTTCTAAAAATGCTTAAGTAAGCTTATGAAAAATGAGTTGAGGTGAATTTGGATTATTATTATTATTCTTCGATATAACGGGCCTCGACTAATAAACTACAAGCAAACATTATCGCTATTCAATTGACTTCTTAAGTTAGCAAATTTTTGAATGACACAGAGACAAAGCAATAAAAAACAGTGCAAATAAAAAATTTCAAACGTTTGTCTTATAAATATTTTTTGCAACCTGAGTAGTTCTCGAACTAAGATCTTCAACTGGTCCAACAACCCATTTCAAAATTTTACTTCAAATGAAGCGCTATAAGCGCAGTGCTTTTTATTAAAAAGCAGGCCAATCGCTCGTGTGTTTGAGTGAGGAATCGACATCTAAGATAAATCATTTAATTTTGCTGCAGCGCGAAAGCAATACCTTTAAAACACTCCAACGCTCAAAAGTAAAATGACTAGATTGGGCACGCTAACTTGGAACTCAGTAAAAAACGGATGTATATAATTCACCGGTTGAATTAGGTTTTCTTGAATTCGAGCGACCTCGCTTCCTCTTTCGAGTTCTTCTGCGAGAGCGTTGTCTCCTAGTTTTCGTCGAATTTCGTTGTCGTGCAGCAAAAGAAGGAGTTGTTTCACGAAAACGATGGCTTGCATTACGCAAGATTTCGTCGACTATCGCATCAAGTTGCTACAAGAAAGAGTTATATAAAGACCGAGAACCTCATTCAGAAAAATTGAACAACTAGTTCACACCAGCGTAATTACCACTGCATGAGGCAACTTACACGCAAAGTGGCTGCATCACAAGAAACTCATCAATTCAGTACAAATACAATAAGTTGAACCACCAGGGACGTGTAAATGGCTGACTACACACAGGTAGCCGGAAATTATTTGATCTTAGTCATTGCCTTAAAGAGTTTACATTTAACCATGTTAAAGATAATAATAGATCTTAATTAGGCTTCAATTAATGTTACTGCCTAAGAATGATGACTGTTTGCAACAAAAGAATAGTTTCAAACGCTTAATTACAAAAGTTTAGATTGTTGATCTTTTACTTAAATAGCGTGCGTTGTGCACAATATAATCCGCTCTAACAAGCCTAGATAGTTGTTATCTGGCGTGTTTCTTAAATTCTTAGTATCACTTTTGAGATCCAAAGCTAGTGAGAGTGATTCAGTTACTTAGAAAATCTAACTTCGTCTAAAGTAGAATAATTTTCAGCGTGTCGTCGTCGGGCCTGAGATATTCGGCTTCTGACTCGTTCGGACAAGTTCGTTCTTCCGACAAGACGAGGCTGAGCACTCGAAGAAACTTTAAACAAAAATCTTGAATACTACAACACTGCATGACATTATAGACCATGAGAAACAAAAAATGTACATAAATGGAAGTGGTATTAAAAGATGCCCCTTCTTGTTATGCACATACCAGAACTAAAAAAAAAAATGAGTGAATTGGACCATTAGGTCCAAAGATATGGTCATTTTATGGTCACATATTACCACATTACTGCCTCTAGTGGTAAAAAGTTAAGTTGAATTAACTCAAAAACTGCTCAACCAATTGTCACAGAATTTGGTGTACCCCCGCATTTTTAGGGGTGAGGATTTCACGTATGTCCTTGGTTTGAGTTGGAACTGCCACTGGAGGGCAGTAATTTATCTTTTTATCATCGATTGTTGCTTTTTCATTGCTTCATGTTTATGTAATGCAATTGTGTTATTGTTGAATAGCAGTACATAGAACTCTGAACAATGCATAACAGTAGTGTTCCAAACAAGCAACTTATTTGAGACTAAAATTGTTGAGAAATCTAAAAAAAGCAACATCAAAGATTTTATTGAATAACAGTACAAAGAACATTGAACAATACATAACAGTGTTTCCCATAAGCAACTTATTCGAGGCTAGAATTGTTGAGAAATTCCCTAAAAAAAGTAACATCAAAGATTTTGCCAAGTGGGAAAATATTGGACAGTTTTTGCATTTCTCCACAATTTTAGCAACCAAAAGTTGCACTATACAGCAGTACTGTACAACAGCGTTCACTTATATAAACACTGTACAACAGTACAGTACAGTACCGTACAACAGTACAGTACACCACACAGTAAAATTTAGCTGGAAGTAAAGGGGCGTTTTCGAAGGTTAGGGACTTTCCTTCTGTCCTCTTCGACCACCTGCATGTAATTTTGGAGGTTTTTCACCTCTAGGTAAATGCAAGAAGTCCGCCACAAGCTTCACTTCCCTTTCGGCGGAGTCGCTACATACTTTCAGTCTACTTATGATCTCACTGCCGAGAGCATAGTCCTCATCATCTTCCCACTGCGTCGCACGCTTTGCTAGAAAAGCAGAGGGGATCAAAAAAAATCCGGAAAAACATAGGGCTATCCGCAGTGGCAAGTTGGCTCAAAGAAAGGTGTTGCCCAGCTGTGACGTCTGGCAATTCTGGCTTGCCAACTCCATTGCCATATCTTTTTGTGAACTCCATACCGGCACTGCTAGAGCTACACTGAGATGCATTTATACTGTCGGCCAAATATTTTTTTCTTCGTAAGTGACATCTTTATCCCACAAGGCTAAGGGGATTAGTTTGCCTGAGAGATACCAACAGTACCTTGAAAAGGCTTTAAAGTGCCTGTGAAGTTTATTTGAGTGTGCGTTTTTGACATTTATTTTAATAATACAAGTTATTTTACATACTTTCGCACGAAATTGCAGGTGAACTATTCCTGCGTTAGAGCTGTGGGATTTTTTAAATGTTGCGATTTTGCAACTGTGCCAAAAAGTTTCAATACGTGTGAAAATAAAAGTCGCTTGCTGTGATGTCATTTTAGGCAATACGCTTGCAATGCTAGCATGGATTACTATGATGCGAGTGATTCTAATGAAAAAGTTTTCGCATTTGTTGAAAGTGTGCGACATAATTCGACATAGAAATAGGTCTGGAGCATGCAAGAACATAAATAACTTTTTTGCAGAAAAATTTGATGCGAGAAAAGTGGGAAATATTAACTAGGCATGGGTGTACGGAAACACACAAGGAGCTACACAGATACGATACTGTATCAGTGTAAGCTGATACCAGTGTGCCTTGAACTGGATAAGCTAGGCCTAACTAACTAGAGTATACTTGGGTACTATAGTGCAAAAGTAGCAATTAATCTGTTTTTATACGTTTAAATATGTTAATCTGTTCATAACCAGCCATTGCATAATTATTGGTCCAGGTGTATAATCTCTTAGTCTAACTTTTATGCTGAATTATAAACTGACTTGGTGATCTGTTTAGAACCCATCTGTCAATGCAACTACAAGTACATCATACTACTAGTCTGCTGTATCTGTGTGTTCGACTAAAGCCTATTACCAATTACCATAGCCTACCAACTTCCTGGCTACCAATATGCCCTAGTCCAAAGGAGCTATAGGTGTGTGGTCTATGGCTGCTTGTTAGATCCAGCTGTCGCAGAAGTTTCATCATTAAAATTCCCAGATGATGCTCAACTTTAAGAAAATGGAATAACTTTATAAATAAAACAAGAAAACGGTTTGGATACACAGAACTAGGCAAAGTTTGTTGCAAGCACTTCAAAGAAAGTGATTTCACCAATTTCCATAAGTTTTCACTGGGTTTTGCTAAATTGCTGATATAAAACAAAAAATATTGGACGCTATTTTTGTGGAATTTTTTAATGCTTTTATTGCAAACATAAAAATTACAAAAATCGTTATCACACAACTTTTTTATGCTGACATTCTTCTTTACCACCCTTAGGTTCATAAAAATATGGCTGAGGCATTGAACATTGCCAGTCACTAGTGTCAATATCATTTGCTTCCGATTGATCACCCGAATGATAGCTCAGTAGCCGCCACAATCCATTCTCACGAAAAATAATCATTTGGTTTGGATCTGTGGCTGCTGACTCGAAGCACTTCACCGCCTCCTTGATGCCTCAGAACAGAACACACAGTATTTTTAACGCTGTATTTCTACTTATGTTAACTGCATTACCAGTTACAATCAGGCGTTGAATAAAAATCAGTTCAGTAGACCAGCCTAGGCCTACAACTTCTACTACTTTTCGTTACAGCTAGGCCCAGCTTAAGAGCCTCATAACTACGTGGAATATTGCTATCATTCCGACGTTTATAACTACCCCGACAATTACGGTAACACATCTGCAGTGCTGTTTTAAATCCCTGCTTATCTACCACAATGCCTGCATTACCTGGCTCTTCCCAGCCATTTAGAAGCCAGAACTGAAAATACCGCAACACCTAACGCCTAAAATGACGTCACTATCGTTATAGCGATTTCAAAGTTTCAGCTGTGATCTAAATGGGAAGAGTTTCTAAAATATAATAATTTACGAAAAATGGAGAACCGGTTAGGCAAAAATAAGATGGATATCTCTTCTACATAACAACTACGGGATGTAAAACCACCAAATGTGCAAAAATGAAAAATTGCCTTTACAGGCACCTTAAGTGCAGCAGCACTTACAACAGGGTCAACATTAGCAAAGCTCTTGATGTTGTTGACAAGTTCCAGGACCTGATGTGGTGGTGATGCTGCAAGGGGACAGTTGAACCACCACGATTTAAAAATGAATGTGAAGAAGTCCAAAAATCTAGAAATCTTTTGTAACTGAGACTTGGAAGCGATTCCTTGCAGGATATACTCTTGCAGCTTTGCCATTTCGTAACAATAGAGCTGTTTCTCCATCCATCGGGCTTTGTGAACAGTACCACATACCAAGAACTGGAATCGTCCTTCATTAAGTCCAATGTATGCTTCCATCAAGTCCAGCAATTCTTTATAATCACCTCTTGGATATGCTTCCACTTCACGTATACTGCCAATTAGCACTTTGAGCTTGTAGCTTGGGTGATGGCAAATTCCCCTAGCTCTTGTGGGTCTCTGGTATGGAGTTGCGCCAAACCTTTTATTATCAAATCACATACCTTACGTTTATCATGCAAGTTATCTTTTATCATCAAATCACATACTTATCACGCAAGTTACCCTTTTTCCTGAATTTCTCAAAAACCTGACAACTGACTGCATCATCCTTTATATAAGATGATGCAATGTTTTACTTACAAAAAAAGCTGATAAAATCACTTTAAACAACTTCACACATTTTGATAACATGATTCAGTCTAAATTAGTTTGAGAAATTTAGAAAAAAGGTAGTGCATGGTGAGTTTAATCAAGTGATGTGGGACTAAGTTGTTCTCAAGCCAATGCACATTGCATAACAAGTGTAATAATACCATTCTCAGTAAGCCCTTATAGCAGCGGAATTGCACAGAAGGGAGATCACTGACATTCAAGGCATCCACTTTAAGCCGAACTGCATACTGTATAGTCATGTATAGTTCGTTTAACAAAAATAAAATTGCATCACATAAACAGGTCCTGAAAATAGAAGATAAAGGAAACAGAGGGTAAATAGAAGATAAAGGAAGTATACGCGATGATCTCTCTTAAAATTTGAGAAGATTACGTTCTTTTAGTTCTTATGAATATTATCATCACATAAACATGAAGCAATGAAAAAGCAACAACCGATGATAAAAAGATAAATTACTGCCCTCCAGTGGCAGTTCCAACTCAAACCAAGGACATAAATGAAATCCTCACCCCTTAAACTGCGGGGGTACACCAAATTCTGTGTCAATTGCTTAAGCAGTTTTTGAGTTAATTCAACTTAACTTTTTACCACTAGAGGCAGTAATGAGGAATATGTGACTATAAAATGACCATATCTTTGGACCTAATGGTCCAATTCACTCAGTTTTTTTTTAGTACCGGTATGTGCGTAACAAGAAGGGGCATCTTTTAAAACCACTTCCATTTATGTACATTTGACACGGCGCCCTCCAGTGACGAAAAAGTTGATTTTTTTCAAAAAGTGGGTCCAGAAAATGTCCTGGCGGGTAGGGTAAACGTGGATGAAAGTTTTTCGAAACTTCATATTCAATAATGTTCTACTGGACTAAGCGCAGTTTGAAAAAAAAGGTGAGCGAGTTTGGATAAGAATTTAAATTTCATGGGGTATGTGCAAACACCCTAATGCATATGGTCGTTTCTTAAGGAGCTAAAAAATGGAACAGTGTAAGTTGTACTAACAAAAACTCTTTTTGTACTAGAAACTATTTATATGCACAAGTCTATCAACTTAATTGCGCATGATGAAGTACCGCTACACGTAAACTACCCCGGATATCTTTTTGCACATAACAAACGAGAAATACTGGTGACAACAACCAATTTTGTTCGATAAGCCCAGTATAAACACCGCAGTTATGTTCCACTTTAAACTGTTTTTTACGCTAGTCTCCCTATTTCTGCGCCAATACGTTACTAGGGTTTTGTGATTTACAATGAAAAAAAAAAAAAAAACAACTAACCAATAACGGCCACCTCTTAATAAAAAAGAAATAACGCTGAAGTTGACAAGAAAGATATACAGTACACATGCGAAAAAATTCAAACAAAGTAAAAAAATGCGCTCAAATTTTTAACGTACGCTCACCATCTCTGCGTTGTTCTTTGCATCTGTCACAGAACCATTCGCCTGCAGGAACAGCATCAAGAGAGGGAGTCAAGCAAGCGCAATGATAACTGAAAAAAAAAAAAAAAAAAAAAAAAGAACTATCATAACTTTTTAGAAAACGGCCGACCAAATTTCACTACCGATTCTCAGAAGCCTCACAATGCAATGAAATTTTTTCGCTGCCAATACGGAATAAGATGACTTTGCGATATTTTGCATGGTATGGAGAGACTTAGTAGTTTAGAAAGCTTGAATTTACAAATTGTACATTCCATTATTTCTTACAATCAGTTTACAAATATATATTTAAATTTTTGTGTAGATTTATACGCTTGTAACGAATTTACAACGACACTTTAAAAACTAAACCAATAACAGCTATTTCATGATGCTAAAAATCGGAACTAAAAGGAAAAGGTTCCCAATTAAATGCAATCTTTCACAATTCCTGGGGCCAATCCAATAGCAATACACCAAAACGTATCTTATACACTACACAAACGGTACACAAAACTTGTTCGATTATCCTACAACAGCAACCCATCTTCATTCTATGAGGTTGAATTGCTCACGCTAGCAACTAGAGTAAAATTTTGCAAACGTTTCATCTGATGCGAGACACAAAAACTGCGATTTTTGAGTTTAAGCCTAAAAATTTAAGTCGCTAAAGCGTTCGAAAGCTGTTCGTAAACTCAGGACATACTGCATTATCAATCACATTTTTTTCAAACATAGAAAAAAAAATTGGTGATCATAAGTTAGTTGCAACATTTCCCAATGTTTTACAACTTCGAAATAGCACATAAAATTGACTGGAAGGACACTACAATGAAAAACTTACGCAGCATCACATCCGTCACAGAGCAGTAATGTCTCTTCATTGTCACCACGATTACAAATTTCACACAATGTTTCAATCTCATAGGCATCATCATCAGCTTTGTTTTCGCAATCTTGTATAAAAACTTCACGATTATATAATCCAGCAAATCGATGATAAACACGAAGACTTTGGAACTTTTTTCGATCAACAGGACATGAATTGGCATTCTGTAGCAAGTCAAATATACAAATTATACAGCAAAGTATGTTGAAACTATTCATAAATATAATTATAAACCACATTTCAACCCTGAAACCTACTCAGACTGTACTTTACCGTATATGCGAGATAACTGGTGAGAGTGGTTTGCAAAATGGAAACTTTGCAACTCGTATTTAACTTTATGCGCCAGCTAAGAAAGTAGAAACAACGGTTTAAAAGCCAAACGCGATTTAAGCACGATATACTTATACATAAAGGGAGTTTTAGCGTCAGCACCAATAGACCATCGTGAAAATCTGTGCATTAAAAACAAAAAACTAAAATCAAATCTTCATTATATATACTCGAGGTATTACGCCGAAGCGTGTAGCGAATGGCGGGGCCCATCTCCGCGACTTAGCGCAGCTTGGGCAACACAGTTCTGAAAAAACGTCACAGCGGTGGCGAGCCGTTGGCGACACTGTGCCGGTTTGACCGGCCCGGGAATCGAACTCCAGGCCTCCCGCGTCGATAGCGCGTGCGCGTAGCAACTGAGCTGACGGCCGGCAAAACAACTAGTCAACATCAAATGAATGATAATTTCAATGTAAAGTACGTAGTAGTATCTTATGCATACGTTAGCGTAGGTATATAGCACAAAAGACGGACGCAATCGAAACCAAAAAAAGCTCATGACATAAATCAAAATCGCATAAAAATTCGATTTTGATTATTGTACATGGTTATAAATTTTCTTTCGAGCTGATAAAAATTTGGGATGAGCTTTACAAACATTAAAGGATTTTCTACTCAAGATCGAAATCATAAAAAATACAATTTAATACTAATTTCATATTTCCATTTAACAACAAAGATTTGACAATTTGATTTAACATTGAAGATTTAACAATTTGACATACAGGGTGATCCGAAAGTAACTCCCTATTCTAAAATAACTATGACTTATTCAAATTTACTGACAACTTTCTCAGTTTTTGCGTGTAAGTTACTCAGTCTGCGGCAATTGCATCTATGCTCTTGTTTCTATATTTTTATAATTTTAACTTAAATTTGAAATAAAGTTAAATCATGTTTTGTAAATTAACATACTAATTGTGATGAATAATTATTTTTAAAAAATTCAATCACATTTAAATAAACAAATAAAAAGATATTGAATTTTAAATGGAAGTCCATGCAATGCACTTTTTTCTCATGTTTAATAAATGAAGAAATTACACTTCAAAACCAAACCATTTTTATTTTAGAATAGGGAGTTACTTTCGGATCACCCTGTACACAACATGACTAAGTGTGTAGAGGACAGAGCTTGGCCAAAGTAGGGAGCTGCACCAACACTGCCTCAAATACCGACAAAATACGACAACCTTCAACAGCAAGCACACCTTACTCCATTCCAATATGCAATCTACACAAAACACATGACGACAATTATTCGGTAATCCAATTTGTTGCTCATCGAAATCATTCAAACATATTGGACAGCTTTGATCATCTAAAAAACACTTTCCGTAAAAAATGTTATTTTCCATT
This sequence comes from Trididemnum miniatum, assembly GCA_964006365.1. Classification (NCBI taxonomy): domain Eukaryota; kingdom Metazoa; phylum Chordata; class Ascidiacea; order Aplousobranchia; family Didemnidae; genus Trididemnum; species Trididemnum miniatum. The sequence continues at coordinate 16,268,871 of OZ023232.1, read as the reverse complement.
TTTTCATGAGGATTAAAGCGTTTTACTGCTTTTCACCAAACTTCCTTTTAAGCAAACGTATTTCTAGATGCATATCTTCATGATACTATTAATATTAAATTACTATAACTCCTCAGCAAATTTCTATAGAACTGCACAAGAAACCAAATATTATTGATGGCTTTTTTTAAGGCAATAGAACCTTTTGGCATAAACGATTCGGTGCTACAAGATTTTAGGGCTCTAGTTTAGTTTCAGGGTTAACACTTAAGTTACGGTGTCTCATGATAGCGCAGCCTTTCTTCATACTGGTTGAAGAGCTAAATGTGGTAACCATCAAGCTCTTTTGAAAGCAATGCCCTTTCTGCATATACAATATACATGTCCCAAATCGCCATACGCAAAAAGTACAAAGAAAAAATAGCACTCCAATAATGCTCATCAAACAGCGAATGCCTAAAATTTCGATTACGTGGGCTATAAGAAATAACAGCGCATATGACGGTAATGCTGCAGTGTAGTTGCAAAAATTACATATCTATAGTTATACAGTAATCTTCCAGTTTTCAATTAGCAATTTACCATCAGAACCAGGATCATGATAATCTTCATCACTGGCAATACTATCTACATCATCATCCAACTCGTCTTCACTGCCGTCATAGTTTTCAGTATCAAAATAATCGCCAGCTACATTCTCCATCAGTGTGATAAACCTTCTTCATCTAACATAAATACACGCTAAGCATATATGTGCCTGCCAAATTAAAGAACTGATACATAAAATCCATAAATTTTGTAGCAATCAGAAAGCAGTCAAAATAATTGACCAATGATAGACATTTATGCTGACGAAACTTTAATAAAAACTACAAGTTTTATAATCTGCACAGAAGCTAATGTCAGCAACGAATGACAGAAAAATGATGTCAAAAAAGCTAACATACTAGGGTACACACTTGACACACTACACTTCAAGCAAAACTTTTCAGCAGAAAATATGAAATCAATTTCGCCACTGACCTAATTCCAGCCAACCCCAATGAATCAACACTTTTCACCTTAAAAAATATAGTAGCAGAAAAGGTGTAGAGCAAATACAAAATGAGATTAATTGCTTTTGACTGATTTTGTTATCAAAATTTCACCTTGATAAATCTTACACAAAACGGACTTTTTCTTTACTTGTGAATATCTTGATGGTACTAGTAGTATTAAGCACATATCTGATACTTCCAAATTTAACAATTTTTCAAAGCAAATTTAACAAGCGGCTTCGTGCTAAACATACTTTTTGTTTATTAAAAGTTTTGTAATGGTGTGGTCAACTTAGTCTTAATAATACTACTGCTTTAAAAATGCTTTATGCATACTGTACGCAGTATATCAACTACAAAACTATTTATTCACAAGATTTAAGTAGCTATGACCATTAGCGTCATATTTATTTGCAATTCAATCATGAACACATTATCTTAATCAAATAGAACATTAAAAATTGCTTTTAAACATGAAAACTTAAGCAAATCATTTGGTGACGCTGTGTATTATTGCGATCAGCTACTGCATCTCACGTGACAACTCGAGACAATTTTTACAAGATATTATTGTTTTTCACTTAAGATATGTCAAGCATTACAAAATTAATAAAAAAATCACCCAAAATCTTTTTATGTAAGTTTGATTGCGTAAAATTTTATACATCTCCACATTCTCCACCTACCGGTATAGAACTAAGCAGTAAGCACATCGCAAATAAAACAGTGGTTAACTGAAAGCAACCAAATTAAAAACAAAAAAACAGTGCATATTCATTGAAATTAGCACACCATCGTCAAAGCTTGAACATGAGCAAAAATCATTAATCATGAAGACTTGTAATCTTGAAACCATTTGATCGATTTAACGGTGGTACTAGAAGGATTGTATTCACATCCAATCCAGCCTGTATAACCTAATTCTTCCAAAAGCTGGAAAATGTAGGAATAATTAATCTCTCCAAATGAAGATGGTTCATTTCGCTGGGGAACCTGACTAACTTGTATATGCCCCACCAGTGAAAAATTGTCTTTAATTTTTTTGGTTAAATTTCCTTCCATAGTTTGCAGATGAAACACATCCATTTGATAGCGAATATTTTCCTTGCCTACTTGCTTAATAATATCCATTGCTTCAACACTTGTATTAACAACATAATCTGGCACAGAAAAACTACTAATAGGTTCAACTAGACCAACAATTCCATGAGTGTAAAGTTTATCGGCAGCATATTTCAAATTCTCGACAAACGTTGCTTGCGCTTGTTGCTTCGTAACATTTTCTGCCAATTTTCCCGCCATAATATGAATTTTTTTACACCCAAGTCCCACAGCATACTCAATAGCTTGATCAATTTCGTCTTTGAATAACTGGGAATTTTTCGTATTTCCAGCATTTCCAAGTGTTTTAATTGAACCACTATTAATCAGCACTACTTCCAAACCAGCGTTTTGTTTGAGTGTAACCATTTCAGAGAGAGAAAAATCATATGGAAATGCAATTTCCACACTGGAAAATCCAGCATCAGCAGCAGCCTGAAAGCGATCCAAAAAGGGAACTTCTTTAAACATCCATGATATATTTGCACAAAATTTTAATTTACCCATGGGACGAGATATTATGCACAGTAGCCAATTAAAGGTGAGCTAGCTGCTTATAATGCATGCACTGAAATCACACAATATTTTTTGCGCAACAAAAATTAAGGAAATATTTAAAAGGAAGTGTCTATTTAGTCGTTAACGGCAAAATACTGATAGGCAAATTTTTTCGAAACTGGGAGTGCATCTAGTCGCAAGCCAATTAACAGTCATGCGTATAGACACCTACATTTTTAGCCAATTAGTATTTTGCCATTAACAGCAAAATAGACACTGCCTATTTACAACAACACTTGTACAAACATAACGAATAAGATGTTTTTACTTTCTGAACATGAATTCCAGCTAGCAAAATAGACACTGCTAAGAAAATACATTGACCTACCCAGTACCGATATCATACTATAAGAATTTGAATAGGAAGAAAGCAAAACAAAAAATTTCTTCAAAAACAAAATTGATAGTTAAACCATGTTTGCTGAATCCATGTGGGCGATGGGTTGTAGATACTGTCGCTATTCTGCGTGCATTTCAAATTTTATACTAGTCATCCATATTGCAGTATCACAGGGACAAATGCATTACAGAACTTGCAGCTAATTTTATGGTTCTCTAACCTTCATATCTCCATAATTCCAAAAGGAGAAATGGTATTTTATCACAAAAAAGCAATTCTACCACCAATGACTGTTCTGTTTTATCTTAATGCATTACTACTACCAGAACCATACCCTGTACCGCTAATGACTGTCAAAGCATAGTGTGCACAGTGCAGTGATAGTAATACTGGTATATTACACAGTTATGCCGAGAGAGCATTCATTAGGTATATAAACACTGAGCATTTGTGAAGGCAACTGATTTTTTAAAATCCAAATTGAATCACTTCAATATTTTTCATCAAAACCTTATACTTATACCTACAGTATTTAATTCTATTGTTTCTCACTGCTACATCACGTTTTTTGTTATAACATTTTCTCAAGCACTTTTGGTCTCACTTTTCCTCAGGAAAGAGCGCTGTAGAAATGTATTATTATTATCAAGCAATGAACCATAACTTCTGCAAATAGAGTTAGTTTAACAAAAGGCAGGGTCTATTTTGCCATTAACAGCAGTTAACAGCAAAATACAATACCGGTACCATATACTGGCTAAAAAATATGGGCTTGTATATGCATGACTGTTGCTTCTATACACTTGAAGCTTCTATACGCTCGTCGCATGCCCGGTTTTGAGTAAATTAGCCAATAAGTATTTTGCTGATGATGGCAAAATAGACACATTCTTAGCAAAAATACTGGTATTAATGAAAGAAGCTTCTATTTCACCAAAAAAAGGTAACGCAACCACAACTTTTAAAGTTCAATAACCAGAAATTTTGCCATATTTGGGCATAACTTTTGGGTATCGTAGTTTGAGTTTCGCAGTAGCGGAACCGTTCTTCCGGTCATTTAAAACCTTCACCAAAAAGTAGTTTATCAGCTGCACTCAGTATAAGGTACACTCATTCTTCAGAATGCTTGACCCTGATCAGCCAATCACTTCTCTAGATTTATATAGGCTACCCAAAAAGAAATTTAACCTTTGTGGTACCTAACAAATACTTGGGCATAACTTTCGGTGAGGGTTATTTTTTAAAAAATTTGACTTCGGTCAATTGATCTAACTGTCTACAAAAGTTTTGCTCACTTCAATTTTTTTTTTTCGGTTGTGTTTGAAGTAACAAGATGTTGAACAAAAATTCACCAACTCCTTTGCAACCGCAACACAAATAAAAACTACTTGATCAGTTTGATGTCTGTTAAACCTGACAGAGTGAAACTGGTTGTTTGTATGTAATTGTTGCTTGCATATTGGCAAGATATTTACTTCGGTCAATTGACCAAAATGTATTAATTTTTTGGTTTTTATGAATTTAGTTTGAACTTTAAGCAAAATTGGAGTGTGTTTGAATTAAGTAAGGGTTAGCTAGTGAGTTATTAGTAAGGGTAAGGGCCGAACCCAAACCCCCTGAACCCGAGCCCCAAACCCTAACAATGGCTTTTGTATTTTGCTGCATATTTATCCTCCTATCACGAGAAAGCGATCAACGCGCTATGCAAGCTCGCTTAGGAGTTGCCAGCCATTTGTCTACCACACTATGATGGGGGAATCCCACTAAGTGCCTTTCCCAAAGGCACAACAAGTAAACTTGCCGACTTGTTCTCCACACTGTCCCTTTTATACTGAGTGTCAAGAGGGGAAGCTGTGAATATTAATTTTAAAGTCATTGGTTTGACCCGACTTGGAATCAAACCCATGTCTACAGCTTCCAAGGCAGATGCTCTTATCACTCGGCCATCTGAGCTGTTCAACTCAGCCATCTGAACTTAATTGAAACAAACCATGCAAAATTTTATCCAAAAAAAAAAACAGCTTTCGCTGAGCGGTTACTGGAGTTTCACAGTAGCGGAACCGTTTTTCCAGTCACTTAAAACCTGCATAATTATACAGGGTGTCCATAAAGTCTGTGTGCACAAATAAAGTTAAAATTTTCTAAAGTGCACACGGACTTTATGGACACCCTGTATATACAGGGTGGGGCAGAAAGGACGGACGTTTTAGAAATGGTTATAACTCAGCAAAAGTAGTAGTTACATACATCAGACCGGTACCATGTAATCCGTTACAGCTTAGCATTTTTCTTTTAGTTACCCACCCATCGATCTGTTGCGCATTACCAATTGTTTTTTCTTTTTAGATGTGTAGGCCTAAATTAAATTTTCAGGATTAATGATGACTGTGTGGACGATAGAACATCGCGTGTTTGCCTACGACAGTTTCGTAAAAAATAACGAGTCTGTCACAGCTGTTCAGCATGAGTTCCGGCGTCATTTCAAGATTCACCGAAATGATTCTGTTCCAGCCCGTAACACAATCTTACGTTGGGTAAAATCACTTCGTACTCGAGGTACGCTACAGAATGCAAGACCGGTTGGGGCCCCACGAACTGCAAGAAGCCGGGAAAATGTGGAACGCGTCAGGCAAGCTTTGCTTCGGAGTCCAAGACGCTCGGCTAGAAGGCATTCTACTGAACTTGGGATCAGTGCTCGGTCAGTAAGGCGTATTTTGCATGAAGACCTGCATTTCCACCCATACAAAGTGGTCATTACACAGCAGTTAAAACCAATAGACCATCAAAAGCGGCTTAACTTCGCACGACAGATGAAAACAATTTTTGAGGCAAATGACAATCTTACTTTGTTAATGAGTGATGAAGCTCATTTTCATCTAAATGGCACGGTCAATAAGCAAAATTTTCGTTATTGGGCTACTGAAAACCCAAGAGAAATTCACGAAAGACCACTACACAGTCCAAAAGTGACTGTCTGGTGTGCTATGGGAAAAACGGCCATTATCGGTCCATACTTTTTCGAAGACGAACATGGAAATGCTGTTACTGTTAACTCCAAGCGCTATATTGAGATGATAAATAGCTTCTTTGTGCCTGCATTGCGACGAAGACACATGAACATCCAACATGTGTGGTTTCAGCAGGATGGGGCGACGGCTCACACAGCCAGAGCATCCATGGCCGTTCTTCGTCCTCTTTTCCAGGATCACCTCATTTCCAGGTTTGCTGACACTCCTTGGCCCCCTAGGTCCCCTGACTTGTCCATGTGTGATTATTTTTTGTGGGGGCACCTCAAGGCTTGTGTATATGTGCATCGTCCCCGTACACTGGACGAGTTGAAGAACGCTATACGCGTGGAAGTCGCTCAAATCGACAGAGAAATGTTGGAGAGAGTCGAAGCCAACTTCCATCAACGCCTTCAGAAATGCATCGACGAAAACGGACACCATATGAGGGATGTTGTTTTCCACACGTGATTGTGTCAAATGCTATTTCTATACGAACACATTGATATCAATAAAATTTGCTTGTACGTACAATTCATTATTTTGTGAACTTTTCAAAAACGTCCGTCCTTTCTGCCCCACCCTGTACTTGCAAAATCATAATCTACGATTCCTTTCGGTAACCGACTCCACCCCTCCCAACTACAACCAGGGTTGGAAATCCATAATGAAAAAGCAAAGAATAATTTGATATTCGATACTTCAAAAACAGTAGAGAATTCCTACATTCGATAACAAAAATAAGAAGCAGCATAGAGAATATCAATCAATCGATAACGTCAAATCGATACTTTTCTCTAACTCAGTTAACAGTGACAACATACTTTGATGCTAATGAGGGGCTTCAGGTAGGGCAAAGCAGAGAATATGGGTATGGAAGGGCGAAGGCATAGATAATTACCATGGGCAGTTTAAAACAGGAATACCAGAAAGCCTGGACTACTCACTTTACCCTTTTGTAATATAAAAAAGATCAACAATCACTTTTTCTCTTAAATACTTTCTACCTTTGATCTTGGCCTACTTCAGACGCTGTTGACTATAAACCTTTTTCGGGTAACATCTAGCATCAGTCCCCAGGTTCGATTAGGGTTAGGTTTGGTTAGGGTTGAATTCAGTTAGGGTTCGGTTCAGTTACAACCCTCACTGAACCTAATCCTAACTAAACCTAACCCTAACTGAACCTGGGGGCTGATACTAGAGGTTACCCCTTTTTTCTACAAGGTTCAAAACACTAAATATTACTAGTCTACCAGTATCAGATGTAGTCTTTTACACGCAAAAAAAAGCTGGTGAACAAAAATCCAAACAACACTGAATGTCAGTACCAGTAGCCACTAGCGTAGCCAGGATTTTGCAATTGGGGGGGAGGGGGTTGAGAATGGCATCACATTTGACCATACGTTGCATACAGGAGCGGATCCAGAAAGTTTTGGTGGAGGTGTAATTTTGAATTAAGTTGAATGTTAACTAAATGCAAAGACATTTAAACTCGGAAACGGGCGTAAATAAGCCTTTTAAAAATGTTTTATGAGGGGGCAAATTCAGAAAATTTTTTGAGGGAGGGGGCATAAATTTTCGTCACTTTTTTCCAGCGTATTTTCTCCGGCAGAGTTAATTTTAAGCAACTTAAGTGCCAAAAACGACTCTTAAAAAGGAGTCCGGGGACATGCTCCCCTGGAAAATTTTGAAAATTTGCATACTGCAATGGCCATTTTAGTGCTTTATTGAACAATTTTTAAAAAAAGTTTGTCATATTTTTTGCCCCCAACTTTGAGTGCTTTACCAATGATGCATTTTGTTTTCACAGTTTTGATTAGACTATGTATGACGTTATTTGAGGCCCAATGGGGGGTTGTAACCCCCATCCCCCGTGGCTATGCCACTGCTGGTAACTAATTTGGTTCAAGTAACAACCTAATGAAAAAATAAAAAAAATCTTAGCGTACCAGTAACAAAATAATGAAAAAACACACACACACATAATTCAGAAAATATGGTGTTGCTCGCAAAACTTTTTGGTGATTGAAATGAAGAAACACCATAGAATAAAAAAAGCTGATGAATAAAAATTCAAAAAACACAAAGAAAGCAGACCATATTCGGAATGAATATGCACATTGTATTCTTGCTTTTTGGAGCTTTTTGCAGAGACCAACTATCCTGTCCAGCACTCTACTTCACAGTTCATAGACATCTTGTCTAGGGTGTCATCCATATACCAAAGTAACTTAGAGAAAGCCTGTTCTCATTTTTATTCGCCACACAACTGCATTAAACTGCCTGGCCCTGGCCTGACTTCTACAAAGCGATACCTAGAGACCAAATGTTAAGCAAACGTTTTCTAGTGTTACATTCTGGAATGGAATCAAAAATGACAGTGCATACGGAATTTTCCGCACGCTAACTGTTTTTATTTGGATGTAAAGTAAAATTTTTATTTGCAAACACCACAAAAAACAGATAAGGTAAAAATAACAAAAAAACCTTCTTATTCAGAAAAAAAGTATCAATTATTGATTTACCACGCAAAAAAGTAGGGAAAAGCCCCAATCGATAATGAAAAAAAAAAGTAAAGAATTTTTGCATTCAATGACGAAAAAGTGGAGAATATCGATATCTAACCAATATTTCCAACCCTGACCCCAACCCCTCCGACCTAAAACCCTTGACTACCCCTACCGGCTTCCCAATGGTTCCCCTACTGAGAGAATGGCATTACACTGTTACAGGAACTGTATGCGGTTCTCCTGCTTTGATTTTTAAAGTAGAGGAACAGTTTTTTAATTCTTTTAGTATGAAAGGCATGGTTTTGTAGCCGAAGAACGATTACCGAAGTTTGAAAATCAAAGCAGGGGAGCCAAATTCCGGTGAAATAGACACTTCCATTAATGTATTAGCTGATAGTGCTGAGCACTGTTCCCTCCACAATTTTGGCAAGCGTGAATTTGCCCAAATAAAACCGGTAGATTTTGATAAAAAATTTGCTGAAAGATTTAAAGGGTTTAAGAAAGTTTGATTCCACATTTGTCTCAAAATTGAGTTTACAAAGTATAAAACTTTCGGTTTGTTTTGCTCCAAAATATCGAGCACTTTAATTCAAATTCTGTCAAAAATTACAGTTCCACAGTCCAGTTGGCAAGCTTGAAGAAAAATTGAAAAACTTTGTCTAAAATTTCATATTTTTCTCAAATTTTGCTCCTTAGAGGGAACAGTGGTGCTGAGTGCTGAATTGAGACTGCATCTAAAAGCAAAGCGAAAGTTACTCCATACGCCAATTACAGATAAAACAGTTTTATAAGTGCAACAACTGCAAAAATGCATAACATTTTGAGGCATGAAGCATTCTGATCACCACTGTTCCCTCTAAGATTTTAACTAGTGCGAATTTGCCCAAACATGCAGTATGAAAATCACTAAAAATTTGCACAAACATTTAAAGGGTGGAATTCAAGCTCTCGTAAATAGCCAAATTTTCAGTAATAGAAAAAACCCCAAGACTCTAAGCAGGGGGTCAAAAAATCAGCAGGTAAAATTCAACAACCTCGCCCAACCAACTAGGTCTAACCACAGGCCCTACATGCCTACCCACTAATTTGCAGCTGCAGACGCGTTTTGACCATGTAAGGTCTCATCAGGGCAGCATAGCAACCTTCCCCCCTCCCCCAACACCCACCTAACACCTGAACCAAACTCACTACACTTTCACCGAGTTTGCAGCCTCTGTCTTTGTGCTAAAACTTTACTATCTAGCAAAACAAGAGTGAAATGGCGAAATTCAAAAACCAACAAACAGGTAGGGATTATGATGTAACAGACAAAGAATCTCTCCAAAACAATATTCATCAGATTAGAATTACAGGCTAGATTTTTAATCTACGCTAGAGTAATGTTTGAATCTAGCCTGTAATTCTAGTCTGATGAATATTGTTGTGGAGAGATTCTTTGTTCGTCTGTTACATCATAATCCCTACCTGTTCGTTATTTTTTGAATTTCATCATTTCACTCTTGTTTTGCTGGAGAGTAAAGTTTAGCACAAAGACAGAGGCTGCACACTCAGTTAAAGTGTAGTGAGCAGTGTTCCCTCTAGAGTGAGAAATTTGAGAAGAATGCGAAAATTTTGGGCAAATTTTACTGATTTTGAACCAAAAGTTAATATAATATATTATGCAAAACTGAAAAATTTAAACAAAAAACTTGAATATTTTAACACAAGACTGTAGCTTGTATCTTGGAAAAGCAAATTTAATGCAAAAAATTTGCAAAAGGGGTCCTCAAAGTAGTGAAATCTTTGAGCAAAAATTTCAATGAATTTATCGTTTGGGCAAATTTGCACTAGTCAAAATCATAGAGGGAACACTGGTAGTGAGTTTGGTTCAGGTGTTAGGTGGGTGTTGGGGGAGGGGGGGAAGGTTGCTATGCTGCCCTGATGAGACCTTACATGGTCAAAACGCGTCTGCAGCTGCAATTTAATGGGTTGGCATGTAGGGCCTGTGGTTAGACCTAGTTGGTTGGGCGAGGTTGTTGAATTTTACCTGCTGATTTTTTGACCCCCTGCTTAGAGTCTTGGGGTTTTTTCTATTACTGAAATTTCGGCTAGGCCTATTTATGAGAGGGTTAGCTGTGAGATATATTACTCTATAGAGGTGAAAAGCTGGAGATTTAGCGATTATTCTGAGTTTTTTTGGGGGGTGGGGGATGCTATTCCATGTAATGCCATTCTCTCAGTGGGGGATGCTGCACTGATGAGACCTAATAAGGTTGAAACGCGTCTGCAGCTGCAAAACGGGTTAGTTAAAGTGCAGAAACTGGTTGGGAGATTAGCTATAGGCTGGGTCAAAAGGGTTTTCATGGCGTGGAGTTGCTATTTCCCTGCGGATGAATTTCATTTTCTAAGTTTGACCATAGACCATCAGATCAAGCTGATTTTCTGAAATTTAGAAGTTTATGACTGTACATCTTCAACATCAGCCAGAATAAGTTGTTTTTATGGTTCTCAAAACTTCAAGATATCTTATTGTGACCATGATGTTATCTTGCGTGGTGACGTAAACCACTTCATGTTTTCAATGTTGCCTTGTTAACATAGGCCTAGCGTAGTTTGTGGAATTGATTTTTTGAACATAGAGCGTTGGACTGCATCATAATCCGCTTCTGTTATTCCTAAATATTGATACGTCTTTAACCTGGCTGAACCCTTAAAAGATAATTAAGGCTTTTGAATCGAACCATAACAGTATTTCGAGCATGATGCTCGAAGCAGTACAACACTGATTAGACACGTAGTTAGCAACTTCTTTCGAACATCAGCGGAAAAATTTCACTGAATTCCACTAGATCAACTGAGCAAATGGTTCAATTTTTCCACGCAGGAATTTATCAAATAAACAGACAATCCGCGCAAGCTAAAATTGGGAAAAAATATCCTCCGCGCCAGCTGCATTCTTTCTAATCTGGATCGGCCCCCACGCTTTTTCTCACTGCCAACCTTAACCTAACTGAGTAACGTCTAATATCAGCCCCCAGGTTCAGTTAGGATTAGGTTTGGTTTAACCTGGGGGCTGATACTAGACGTTACTCCCAATATCAATTATTATAAGCAGCGTTTAAACCACACTTTAAAATTACTTACACGGCTTGACCAAACACACTGTGGTAGATCGCTCAGTACGCTCACTAAAACTTTTAAGTGTTGCCATTTTTAGTAGTAAATTAGTAAAAAGGCCAAGCGGTTGTCAGGGGAGGGGGTAAAGCTTGAAATTAAGCACAAAAGCCACTGTTTTCGAAAGAGTAAGCTTGTTGATTGGGGTAGCCAAACATTCCGATTCGGGGGCAGGCCCCCTGGATCCCCCTCTCAGCGCCGGCCCTGTCCAGCTTTCTCACGATTCGTGTTTTTTGGCTTAGAATTGTTGCTTTAAATTTTTGTTGAAAAATTTTCCCCTGCACTTGAAAGCAAAATAAATTTACATATAAAATAAATTTTTTATCCATTCCCTTTGAAAAAATTATCCGCATAACTCCGCTAAACTCCTTCAAGACCTAGAATAAGAACAAAGTCACCTCATAGCAAGGTAAACTTTGTTTAGAGCAACGGTATTAGCATGTGAACAAAGTCACCCCGAATGCGGGGTGACGTTATTCATGCACTCGTAAACAAATAGTGCTCATATGCCAGCAGATACGAAAGCAAACATTATGTGATTGGAAAGGTGAGACCTCAAGTGTTCTGTAGAAGTAGGTTTTTGAGTTCCATCAGTAGCAGGTTAAAAACTGTAAAACAAAAAGTGTCCATATTGAACAAAGTCACCCCGGTTGACGGCAAAGGAGCTTTGGAGTGCATAAAACACTTTGATTTGACAGCGCAATGGATCTCCACAATGCACAGCAAAATTGTTCGTTGCTAAAAAGTTGAATGCATTAAACCTACGGGTTAGATCTAGTACCGGTATCAGCCCCCAGGTTCGATTAGGGTTAGGTTTGGTCAAGGGCGCCAAGAAAATTTTTAGGCCCCGGGGCAAAAATTTCGTTTGGGCTCTTTGGTCAGTGGTTCCCCAAAATTTCGTGATGAGCAAAAAAAAGGTCACAGCGTCCGCAGATGTTTGAATTTCGGACCAAAATCACGTGATGAGCAAAAAAGGGTCATAGCCTCCGCAGATGTTTAAATTTCGGCTCAACATCTAGTGATGAGCAAAATAAGGTCATAGCGTCCGCAGATGTTCGAATTTCGACCCGAAATTAAAAAAAAACATCATCGCGTTTGCAGGCCGTTGTGTGAACTGATGAAATTTACATTCTAAACCTGACAATTTTGAACCCCGGGCCCCCCTGTGTCCCCAAGCCCCCCGACAGTGACCCCTTCTGCCCCCTCCTCTCGGTGAGCCTGGGTTTGGTTAGGATTAGGTTCGGTCAGGGTTAAATTTAGTTGGAGTTAGGTTTGGTTAGGATTAGATGTGGTTAGGGTCAGGTTATAGGTTAGGTTAAGGTTGGCAGACAGAAACAGCACGGGGGTTTATTCTAGATGAGACCCGAACCTACCGGTACTTGAATAAGTCTGATCATCCAGATAAACAGCTACAGCAAGCAATTTTTATTTATAAAGTGGAATTGCGCCAAAAAAATCCAAAAACAAAAATCGTCTTCGCGGTACAGTATGCATAGTCTGATCATACTCTTTGGTCTGATAGTGTGTGCTGTGTGCACCAGAGAGTAGCGGATTTACTTTTATGAAAATCCTAATCCGATCCAAATCCAAATCCAAATAGTTAAATCCAAATCCAAATCCAAAAACTACAATAAAATAAATCCAAATCCAAATCCGTGTTACTTTATTATATGCTATTATTTCATGCACTGTGAAAAAAATGCCATTGAACTGGCGACTTAGCCGAAGTCGACTTAGGCAAATTCTACTGTATTAATACAATTATATCCTAATCCAAATCCAAATCCGCAAAAAAGAAAATTTTAAATCCAAATCCAAATCCATGAAAAACTCTTAAATCCGGCTTTTTAAATCCAAATCCAGGCTACTCTCTGGTGTGCACCACCTTCTTTTTCGTAAGCCCAGAGCAGAGACGAGCGGACCGCAGAGTTGTCCGGATTTAAGATTTTAAAATCCTAATCCGACCCAAATCCATTATCTTAAATCACGAGTAGCTAGTATGCGACACTTTGTCTTGAACAAAACCGCTACGCGTTTTTGAAAGTCACGTGATGCGTAAGAAAACTACGTATGATAACGAGCTGACTATAAGCAGAAACATTGTACGTGCCATAGAGCGGCGTAGTGCAGTACTGCAGTTAGTACGCTCGATGGCCGCTCACAGAATCAAAGTGTGATGCTGCTCTAGGATGTAATTTTATTCTCAGCGAAGTTGGTTTATTTTCTGTGAGCTAACAGAAAACTTTTTTTTTATTCGGGATGGGAAAGAGTGAGGGTAATAGACTAAACAAAAAATTTTTTCTTAGCCTACCAGCAAGCACAATAACTGCCACCAGTAAGTACAAAAAGGCTGCAATCAGCACAAAATCGCTGTAGCGGTTTTGTTCAAAACAGACAGTCGCATATCTAGCCGCTCGTTCTTAAATCCAAATCCTAATCGTAAATTTCTTAAGCACAAAGTCCAAATTTTAAATAATCCGAAATCGAGAAAATAACAGTAATAATATTTGTGTTGAAATCAGATTTGTCCTTAAAATTTTTAACTTGTGGGCAGGGGCGTAGCCAGGACCCCCGAAATATTTTCAGTTACCACTAGCCTACTTAAGTTGCATCATTCGCTCGTCTCGGTGTAGGCAGACAAGGGCTCAACAAGGGAGGGCACCGTGCCATTGCCTTACGCCTCTTTGATCATAGTAGGCAACCAAAATGACTATCATCAAAAATTAAAGCTGTTTGCATAAAGTGCAGTCTTAATTGTGTCCGACTGACGATGGTCCGTTGTAGCCTACTTGTCATTGCTAGAGTAGGCCTATTTATCATCATAGAACCAGGGATTACAAGCCAGATGGAGTAATCACATAACTAAGATCCAAGTTTCTGTTACATCTTTGAGGTATTTTTGCAATAAATTAAGGTATAGGCTATTTTTTATATAAAGTGCAAAAAATTACAGGTTTTTTTGTTGAAAAAGCGCAAATATTCGTCAGCGGCCGGGGGCTTCGCATCAAAAAAGGGCACGCAGTGAGTGCAGTCACTATAGACAATTCCAGGGCCGAAACTAGGCAATACGGCCCCCCCCCCCGAAATCATCTTTCGGAGCCCCCTAAACATTTTTTCTTGGATGGTGATGCAAAAGAGCAAGCCCCGAAGGGGCGATGCCAAGCTAGGGAGGTCTGGGGGCATGTCCCCCCAGAAAATTTTGCGAATTTTGTCCTTATTTTGGAGGATTTTTATGCGTTTTGAACCTTTAAAATTCCTCAGTTTTAACAAGGTTTAGTAGTCTGTTTAATTAGGTCCCTTCCAAATCCACTAAAATAATGCTGCAAGCAAACCCTACTCTCACATTTCGCTACTTATGCGAAAAAAAAAGTTTTTAAGGCTTATTTTTGCGCCTTTCACTTGAGGATGAGGGGCCCTTGGCAGGAGCGGATCCAGAAAGTTTTGGTGTGGGGGATGTGATTTTAAATTAGGTTGAATGTTAACTAAATACAAAGACGTTTAGACCCGGAAACGGGCGTAAATAAGTCCTTTCAAAATGTTTCATATTTGGGGCGTATTCAGAATTTTTTTCAGGGAGAGGGCACCAAATCTCGTCACTTTTTCAAGTGCAATCTTTTCCCGGCAGAGTTATTTTAAGCAACTTAAGTAACAAAAACGACTTTAGGGGGGTGCGGGGGCATGCTTCCCCGAAAAATTTTTGAAGATTTGCGTACTGTAATGGTCATTTTAGCGCTTTTCGAACAATTTTCAGGCAAAGTTTGTTAGCAATTTTGGCCCCTAACTTTGAGTGCTTCATCAAATATGACGCATTTTGTAAGCACAGTTTCGATTATGTGTGCTTATGGCGACTAAGGTTTATTGTTATGAACAAGGATGCAAATCTGGTATATTAAGCATTAGGGGAGATGATTTAGCAAAAATCGACCATTCCTCGATATTGGGGGGGATGATTTAGCCAAATTGACCAGTGGCGTATTCTCAGGGTGTTTAAGGTGTTCAGTGATCACCCTGACATTTCCAAAAAAAAACTTTTTTCCAACTTTTTATGTTCTTATTTATTTTTTGTTATTTTTGCAATAGACCTTTTGCTCTGTAGCTTACTGCGCATGCGCGACAAAGCGATGTCTGCGTGAGTTGCCATAAAGCGATCAAGTTACTATAGAAATGAATGGCAAATAACAAGAAAAGCTTCGTTTTTTTCGTATAACAATGGCAAGATTTTTTACATAAGTGAGTGTACTGCTTAGTAAATGTGTGATAGAACATAAATATCATCTTAAACCAAAAGTATTAGCTGCGTAAGGTATATTTTTGTAGAGTTTAGTGTTTATCGTAACGACTTCGTAGGCATTTTGCAACTCTTAAACTGCGACATCCTTCATATAATTATAATAAATGAGTTTCAATTTACTTGCAGAGCACACTATTTAAGCTTTATGATTCGTTTAGGTTCAGGACAAAGCACAATCTTGATAATTAAGCACTCTGCAATCTGCATTGTCGCTAATGTACGTAATTTGTAAACAATTTAACCATACAAAACATGAAAGCGACTTGTGATATAACGCTGTCCTCAGTAAAAGTTTTGCACGAGTTTCTCAGCAAAGCAATCTTGAAGGCAAAGTCAAGAAAATTTTCAAGTCTGAATCTGAAAGAGCGAAGTTACGCGCTCCTTATGGTTAAGACAACCCAAGGTAATTCCAGTTTACAAATACCAAAACCACCAGCGTCAAAATCAAATTAAAAAAAAATTTCTGTCTTTAACTGTTTTATAAAACATTAATGAATGAATATCTTTTGTTTTACACAACAAAATAGCTTTCATTTCAACAAAAAAGACAACGCAAAACAGCGATTTTACTATGGTTTACCATATGCGAACTCGCTTTGATGGCAACTTTTTGCTAAAACCACTTCGTTACGCTTGATTGAGCGTTAGTGTGAGAAGCGTGTATTAACTTTTTCGTTCAGAAAGTAAATTTTACTACTTTCCCCTTTAAAATATATTAATCAATTTCATAATCATAACCAATGTGCTAATATATCATCTTATAGTAATAGTCCATTGCACTCAGAACCTAAAAAAGAGTCATTTTGCTGTTCCTGTAGCCCCAATAACAGTAGTAGTCATGCAGCTAATCTATCCGGCTTGGGTTTTGATGCTACTCATTTGAATACTTTATTTAATAATATTTGTGTGGATGCAAGTGATGAAGATTTCGAGAACCTTCATTTTAGCAATATTGATGAGCAGTATGTCGATGTGTCTTCAATTAAATCCCTAGCATCTAACAACACTTCAACATCTATTTCTGTAATGTGTGTCAACATGAGATCTCTTGCTAACTTGCAAAATTTTTTCAAACTTGAGGCACTAATTTGTAGCATGGAGTTGAAACCCGATATAATTTCCATTACTGAAACATGGACAAGACCATATGCTTCTGGCCCTTACAATAGCTTGTGTGGTTACAATTTTGTATCAAATTGTAGGAAGTTGTCTATGGGAGGTGGAGTTGGCATTTATGTGAAGAGTAGCATTAACTTTTCAATAATTGATAATTTAACTATCATGAAAGAAAAACTATTTGAATCCGTGTTTATTAACATTGAATTCTGTAACAAAACTCTACTAGTTGGCTGCTTGTACAGATCACCATCCAGTGATGTTCAAAATAATGAAATTTTTGTAAGTATTCTGAAAAATTGTCTCAATCTTGTTAAATTTAACCAAAAATGCATCATCACTGGAGACCTAAATTATGATTTAGCTAACTGTGAAAATGAGCATGTTAATAACTTCACTGAAATTATGTTTGAAAACTGTTACTCTCCCTTAATAAACAAGCCAACGCGTATAACTGATTTGTCTGCATCAGTGTTGGATCGTATGTGGACTAATATATATGATGAATCCATTAAATCCGGTATTATTACCAGTCCCATATCTGATCATTTGCCTGTGTTTATGTGTCTCAATTGCGATAGTCAGCCAAAATCTCCCAATCCAAGTTTAACCAGATGTTTTTCATCAACAAATATAAATAAATTTAACAGTCTACTTGAAAATATTGACATTAGCTTAATTTTAAATGAAACTCTCCCAAATTCTGCTTTTGAACTTTTAATGGAAAGTTACTCTCAAGCTTTTAGTCAAAGTTTCCCATTAAACGCTTTTCCTCCAAATAATATTAAATTTAATAAACCATGGTATGATGATGAGTTGCACCAGCTTATGTTGAACAAAGACAAATTGTTCAAAAAATTTATTCGCAAAAAGTCACCAACTCTTAAAGCTAAATACAATATGGCTCGAAATGTATATTTCCACACCTTACAAGCAAAGAAGAGTAATTATTATGCCTTGCTATTTGAAAAAAACAAATTTAATATGAAAGCAACTTGGAAAACTATAAACAAATTGCTTGGAAAAGGAAAAGTAGCTTCCTGTTCTTCCCTTGTGGTTGATAACCAACTGACTTCTGACTCTCTTGCTAAGCTAATTACTTTAATAATCATTTTGCAAGCATTGCCAGCAAGTTGGTTGACAATCTTCCCCCTTCATTGCATAATTTTAGGGAATATCTCGGAACATCCTCTGCTGATTCCATGTACTTAAACCCTACATCTCTGTTGGAAATAAAAAATATATTACTAGAATTAAAATCAAAATCCAGCAGTGGAATTGATAAAATCCCATCATCAGTTCTGAAAAGTACCCCTGATAACATACTACAAGCTCTAGCTCATATCTCCAATCTTTCTTTAAATTGTGGAGAATATATTTCAGCTTTTAAAATTGCAAAAGTTGTTCCAGTGTTTAAAAAAGGTAACCCAACTGAGGTGAATAATTATAGGCCAATTAGTTTGCTTCCAGTAATGTCAAAAGTATTGGAAAAAATAATGCACCGTCGTGTGACTTCGTTTTTGACCGAACAAAATTTCTTTTTTAAATTGCAATTTGGTTTTCGAAAGAATCATTCCACTAGTCTTGCTAATACCTTGCTTACTGAGTACATAGTTGAAGCGTTTGAAAATCGCAAGAAAGTTTTGGGTGCATTTTTAGATCTTTCCAAGGCTTTTGATACAATAGATCATAACATACTTTTACATAAGTTAAAACATTGTGGCATTAGAGGATTAGCCAATGATTGGTTTCAAAGTTATTTAAGTAGTAGAACTCAAATGGTTGAGCAACAAAACGCTTGCTCCCAAGTTAAATCAATTCAATTTGGAGTTCCACAAGTTTCAATATTAGGTCCCCTTTTATTTCTAATTTACGTCAATGACTTTCACAATTGCATAGCCGCTGGTGATATGATAATGTTTGCAGACGATACGAATATATTTTTCACTGGAAGAAACTATGAAACAATATATGATTGTGCAAACAAGCAATTATGTAGTATTGATCGTTGGCTCATTGCCAACAAGCTGTCACTAAACGTTGAAAAGACGAACCATGTAGTATTTAGAACTCCAAATTCTAAGCCCCCTTCCAATAACCTCACCTTACTTATAAGAAACAAACGCATTAACAGGGTAACCTCAAACAAGTTTTTAGGTGTAATTCTTCATGAAAATTTAAGTTGGAAACCTCACATGGATACAGTACTAAAAAGGCTTCGCATAAGCTTGGGTGTTGTTCGAAAGATATCATCATACGGTACCTTAATCGCAGTGCTCTCACTATGTTGTATCATTCTATGTTTAACTGCCATATTTCCTATTGTGTAACGACATGGTGTTTCGGAAATAAAACTGTCATACTAAATTTACAACGTTCAGCAAATAAATTTATAAGGCTAATTAATGGATTGAATTTTAGAGATTCAGTCAAACAAGTAATGGTGCAAAGTCACTTATTGTCTGTTGAGCAAACGTTGGAATTTGAGAGCTTGCTTTGTGAAGAGATATAATACAGTAAAGGCCTTTTGCCACCTTGTTTCGATGATTTTTTTCAAACCAACAGCATAAATAGTTCAGCAGAATATATCACTAGAAGTATCAGAAGCAGCTCTAATCTCTACCCTAAATTTTGTAGAATAAATGTTACGAAACAATCAATGAAATATAAGGGACCGTTAATCTCGAACAAAATCCCCCTTGATATAAAGCGGCTAAAATCGTATCGAAACTTCCGCAAGCATATTCGTTCGCATATTATCTCCCTCAACCAAAAATAACTCCCACTCCACTTGCTAAGACTTTTTTCCTTTTTTATCGAGAATGCTTACTGCTCCGTCTTTTTTACTTTTTCAGAACCTGAATTCGGTGGAATTAATGTAGTAACAATTGACAAATCATTAGAAGAAAACTGTAGAGAATCACAAGACGAAGCAGCGTTATATTCCGGAATAGCATACTACGAATTGGACATTATATGGACAGAAATTAAATTTTGTATTGCTAAAAGAGAACTCTGTAGACTACCGAACGGAAGGGACAATTAAGGATGATTTATTTTTAATAAGAATTTGCGTACTAGTAGTATTATTAATACAGAAGGTTCTTGCTTTAATGGCATGAAAATCTATAGGTTGCACTGCTTGTGTAATGTGTATGTTTTGTTTTTTATTTTCTGTTTTCGTGTTGTTTTTTTAGGTGCAGCGACCGTGCTAATTTTTTTTTTAAACGCTTTAGTTCTATGTTTTTATCTTGAGCATGTTCAACGTATAACGTTTTGTCGCTGTTTCCTTATTTTTAACCAAGCTGTTTTTTGTGTTGATGATGGCGTTGTTTTATGGTTAAAAATAAAAAAATCCTACTACTACTACTAATAGTAGCAATTTTTTGCGATTACCATAAAAATTGATGTCAATCAATCAATCAATCAATTCAACTTTTATTCCCGTACGCCAAGAGCACTAAAATACACTGGAACAGTAAAACGAACGAATACTGGCACGGAAAATGGGACATGCAGCAAAACGGATTAGCGTTGAAGCATGCCAGTCGAAACTGACTGGACATGGCTGCATGACCGGCAGAATCACATTAACGCACACAAATTAAAAAAAAAACATCAATCAATCAATTCGTTTTTTATTTCCGCACTCCATTACATTATGAACACACGTTCATAATAAGTATTGGAAAAGCGTGGAAAAGGGCACATGCAGCAAAACGGGTAATCGTTGAAGCATGCCCGTCAAAAAGACTAAGCATGGCTGCGTGACCCTAACAAACATATATAAATAAATAAAAACAACAAAAAAACAAATGGATTTAACAACAAAAACACACGCACAAAACGAACCAACGCAGAAACAAAATTAGTTAATTAAGCAACATGCCATAGCAAACAAGATCAATTTTGCAAATAAACTGTATTAGCACTAAGATTTCAGCCTGTGACCCTAGCTATTGGGGGGCTAACAGGTTCTAAACCTTGCCCAAGGGTTACCTGGAGGGAGTTGTGAATGGGTACCCTCATTCATCTGCACTTGTTTAAAAGACAAGTTCACAACCGGGTACAGTTTTTACTCATGTCCAGGAGTGATCAACAAAAACAGGAGGACATCAACAAAAACTAACCAACATCGTAGGCCTAACACATTTGAATAGCAAAAGCATGCTGTAACAAAAAAGCAGATGCATTAATTTCCAACTCAAAATAGCAGCTTGTGACCCAACTGACCAACTAACCACGGAGGGCTTATTTTTGAAATTGGTAGCGGTACTTAAACGATAGTAAAAGAGCTAAAGGCTAAAGATGTTTTTTTAGGGTGATGTCAACCAGGGTGTTCACCCAACCCAAGTGAACACCTTGACTATAATAAACAATTTAAAAAACTGAAAAAAGAAGAAAGCGATCAGCAGCATCCTAATGCACACGTCTACGTCACTCAAGGTGTTCACTTTGAAAAGTGAACACCTTGAGTGACGTCATGTTATCATGTAGCTTCATTGCCTGGTTGAAGCATGGGGATTGCTGAAATTTGGCAATTGCCACTGGGTTTGCTAGGCTAGTCTGCTAGGTTAATTCTGCTTGGCTTTGAAAGTGAGAGGATAAAATTGAAATCTTGCTAGGCAGTAGACGTTGCGCTTATGAGCTAAAGGCTAAAGAGAAAAGCAGAAAAGTGTAGAACTGGTACTGGTATAAGAATTGAAGCTAGGCCAAAATATAGGAAGTGTCTGTTTTGCCGTTAGCAGTAAAATACTGATTGGGTATATACTGATTGGATACTAATAGTGCCGTTAGTAGTAAGATACTAAACCGGGTGTGGAAATGGATGCAAGTCTATCAACATTCATGCAAATGATGTATACACACCGGTTAACCTACAAACAGACAAACCTAGATTTTTTGGCCAATCAGTGTTTTGGCGTTATTGGCAAAATAAACACTGCCCAGTGCCAAAGATATACAGAGCTTGTTTGAATTAAGCCGGGTTTAGGGTTTGGGTTCGGGGGGGGGTTAGGTTTCGGGGATAAGGTTAGGCCCTAACTCCTACTAATAACTCACTTGCAGTCCTTGTGCTTGTCATATGGTTCAGTTCAGTTTAATTTTTCTTTTTGCCAAGCAACGCAATACAGTTGCTTGGCAAGGAGGCAGGACGCAATACAGTCGAGTCAGCTGCCACCCTACCAAGAACGGCAAAGCAGTTTACAGTTCAAGATAAAAACAAAATATAAAAAATAAAATAAAAACACCTAAACAAATCAAACCACGTGTTTATGTACCGGTACAAAAAAATAAACATAGTACCAGTACACTGTAGTCAGAGAGCATTATAATACCAGTATATAGTAATGTAAATTTTGACAGAAACTACTGCACTCAATTATGATGTGATACTGTCGTCATAAAAGATGTGAAGAGAGAGTAATTTAAGCATGATACATATATCTGCCTGTTATAACAGTGTAAGGTGTGGCTTGATTCAAACAAGCTCCAAATATAGTTGGTAAGAGTTACTGGTACTGTAGTCAGCAAAACATGGCCTATACAGCTACAGCATAGGACTGTAGGACCTAACCTAATCAGCTTTAATATCATTTTTATAGGCAACCAGGGTACTGGTACAGTTGATTGATTGGTTTCTTCATTTTTATCCTCCAGTTCTACGGCTATTAGCCTAGATACGATCATGAAAATCAGCAAATTGGAAACCTTTTCCTGTGTCACTTGGTGTGGCAAATGGCAATAATAGGCTAGTATGATTCAAGATACTTGGAGCTATAAGTTCTTCACTTGTCAGCTTGTGGCAAACAATATTTTCATGTAAGCAATCATAATTGATACTTATTATTTTTTCTATTAAGGCATTGGCTATTTTGCCGCATGTCGCAGGGGATAACGTCTAGTATCAGCCCCAGGTTCAGTTGGTTTGGTTAGGGTTAAATTTAGTTAGGGTTCGGTTCAGTTACAACTGTAACCCCTAACCCGAATCTAATCCTAACCTGACCGAACCGGGGGGCTAATACTAGACGTTACCCTGTGACAAGATAGACCTAAATGTCATTTTGCCCTGTTACGCCACGTTAGCCTATGATCAGACAATGAAACAAAATTGTAAAAACTTTCTGAATCCAAAGCCTAAATCCCAAATGCAAACCCTAATTCCAAACCCTAATAGCCTAAAAAATTGGAAGTGGCTATTTTTATGGGTGGTAGCATTTGTCTCTTTGGTTTATTTAATTACCTTATCACGCTCTTGTATAATTGAAAAGAGTGCGAGGGATAAGAAAAGAAACAAAGAGCTTATTTGTACCAGCCCATAGAAATAGTCCTTGCCAAAAAATTACTTGCAAAAAAATCAAAGAAAATAATAAATCTTATATGCCAAAATAGCAACTGCATAAATAAGCTTCTTTAATGGCCTTAGCTATGTCTTTGGCAAAATCTTCTTCGTTCTCAAGCTTACAGTTTTCAATGACAGTGACATTTTGAATTTTATATAGTTTTAGCTTAGAATTGCTATTGTCAAAGTAGTTGGTTTTGGCACGCGCTGAATGTTTTGTTTAATGCTATTTGCCACAGTGCCAGGTAATCTTTTTACAGTAATATTTATGCAACCCAAGATTTAAAACCTGATAGTAAATTGAAATAAATGTACAGCAATATTCAAACACATATGTAAGCAGTGGTGGGATTACATTTTTTCTCAGGCGGTTCCATAACCAAGGTTGTATTTTCAGCCGGTTTTGTTTCAATGAATGGTACAAGTATAAACAGTAATGCTGGCCAGTTCACTGATCTAGAAAAATTTTGTGAGGCGATTAGTTGAATCCCACCATGGTATGTAAGTCTGAGTTGCAACAATGCTTAGTCTTGCTTTTTATCATTTTCAAATTTTTTGTATCTGCTTGTTACAAAGTTTGTCACTATTTTGCTTCTCTTGTACCATTTTTGATGTCTTCCTGTATTTAATATCTTACTGCATTTCTTGTTGCATTGACGCTTTTGACGGTGTGGAATAACTGTATAAGGCACTGCTACTACTAACTTGATTTGTTGTTAATTGCAGAATACTATTTTAA
The DNA here is from genome assembly GCA_964006365.1 of Trididemnum miniatum. Taxonomy (NCBI): domain Eukaryota; kingdom Metazoa; phylum Chordata; class Ascidiacea; order Aplousobranchia; family Didemnidae; genus Trididemnum; species Trididemnum miniatum. The sequence goes on along the minus strand of OZ023232.1, from coordinate 16,244,702 downwards.
TAAAGTATTTTACGTGTGTGTGTTCTTAATTCGGAAAATGAAAACTTTAATTTTCTCATTGTTAGAAAATACTTTTTTGAATCGTTCATTTGATGAAAAACAAGAAATTGCCAAAAGAGGAAAGTGCTATGAAAAACCTTGCTAATGTTCGCACATAGTGGAACAAAAGCAGTTGCACACAAATTTTCTTGCTCTTAAGTTTGATGAGATACTTTGGCCCATAGATTTTGTTCTATGCGATTCGGAATAAAGGTTTCTTGGCTCATGCTCATTTGACTGATGGTATGCAATGGCAGAAGAAGTCTAAGAAGCATATATATATATTGATATATTGGATGTGTTCTTTGAGAGTGAATGCAGTTCAAGATAGTCAAAAGTTGGAAAGAGATTTGTAGTTGCAATGAGAAAATATAGAAGTTTTTACAACTTTAATCTATGTAACTTGTTTTTTAAGCAGCACAAGAGTTGCCTTTTAAGACATGATAAATCACCATCATCCTTCAATCGAATTAATTATATTGAGCTTCTTGAATACCGGCACACAAAAAAATATGATGCAGTTTTAAATGCTCATCTTCAAGCAGCCACAACATTCATAGACCCTTCTATCAGCTTAAATAATTTCATTAAAGCGTTGCAGATCTTATGCTGGATGCAGTTGCAAAAGAAATTCAAGACTTTAAACTTGTTGCTATTATTTAAGATTAGACTCAATTGCAGTTGCATAGAAGATATAAGATGAGACACTAAATAGTACTGCAAAATCTCAGCTTTCCTCAGTTGTCAGTCTGACGATAAAGTCACTGCAGACTACAAGCGTGCCATATTACCGCGAGGCCTGGTGACCGCGCCATGCGAATTATCTTAAAAGAATTTTCCTTTAAGCAAGGTCTAGACGTGATGTTGATCCGAAATACTGTGTTTGTTGACTTTACTGGTTTCTCAGCGGCTTTTTTACAATCAAATTGATGAATGACGTTTAGCTGAAAGCACAAGTAAACCTTTGATTGATTGATAGTCAACTTGCTTTTTTTACACTGGTCTTAAGAGTCATGGTCAAACCTAGCGGGTTTAATGCTCCGGAGACAGATGCTGTATATCCACTCGGACATCTCATCGGTAATTTTGAAATAAATCAAGGGCTATTGAATTTTAAACATCAAGTTGATATACTTATGTGTTGTGCATTGTTTGATATTTTACTACAACCGTTGAATCAAGGGCGTAGCCAGAAAAAAATTGAGGGGGGCCAAATTTTGTAACTTTTAAATCTGACGTCATTTACTTATAGCAGCAATGCAGCATATTCCCCTCATATCGATGAAAACTTAAATTTTGTGAAATTTCTGTTTAAGTCTTGAGCTGATCGCTAAATTATGCTAAAATTTTAACTTTTTCTCGAAAACGGGCAGTTGTTGGTAAAATTTTACTAAGCAATTGTCAGACAGTACGCCAGTGGCGCACCCAGAATTTGGCAAGGGAGGGGCACAACGGGAAGTCTGAAGGTGAAACTTCTAGCCGCCAGAGGCAATAAGGGGGTCTGGGGCATAGCCCCCAGCCGTTAACGAGTTTTTACGGCTTTCACATAAAAACATTCATTTTAGCACACTTTTTTATCGAAAAAAAGCATACAGTGAGTGCAGTCACAATGGACAATGCAAAAATATTTTCGCAGCTTAATTTATGTCTAAAAGCAGAAGCTTGGCTAATGAATAAGTGAAAGGAGGCGGCGACCATTATTAGTTTGAGAAATTAGTCTAAAAGTTAGGTTTTAGCAAATTATTACAGGGTCAAGGGTAGGCCATGGCACCGTGCTCCCCTGCGCAGTGCGTGCGCCTAGGCACTAGGCCTACGCTGTTGACCCAGACACACTCATCTATCATCATGTATGAACAGTACTCGAGTTGAGGGGAGATGCGGGGGGGGGGGTACCATCCCACCGAAAAACAACACCATCCCTCCATAAGGCATTTTGGCGTAGACCATTCCCTTGCAAGTACTGAGTATAGTGACCATCCCTCCATACGTCTGCGTAGAAAGTTGTACCATCCCCCCATAAGTGTTTTTACGACTCGAGCACTGTGTATGAACGCATACCCGGTACATCATTTTACCAGTTAAAAGTTATTTATCTGTTTAGGGGCCCGATTCGACATTTTGTCATTCGTGAATCATGATCTACACTCGTCGCTATTACGTAAATTTCTACGCAAAACGTAGAAATGCGGTTTTACTGATTTGGTACAATGTTATGGAGAAAAGCTTGAATATGATTCAACTTTATTTGTGACGCATCGTGCAGTTAAGGAATTTTAAGGAAAATACTCCCATCGGTAGGTTAACTTTTTGATCAAAGAAGCAATGTTTTTGCAGCAGTGTGCAGCTGTGCATCGTACTAGGCTATAACAACAGAGCACTCAACGGGACTTTTGTTTCTTCCAATTACCATAGCGTGTTGTCTGTACATCACTCGCTTGGAACTTGTAGAAAAACTTTGGCGTTTGGCGATATTTATAGAATTTAGAAGCATAAGAATTTGTAAAACCATGCCCGATCTCCCTTCCCCCACCAACACAACTGTTCGAAGTCAACTACGATTAGATGCACCAGAGGCGCAAAAAGTTTCAAAGTTTTACTTTGTTAACAATAATTTGTAATTTGATTTATATTTTCAGGGGGGGGGCATGGCCCCTTTGGTCCTTCCCCTCCCCCCTCCCCCGGCTACGCCTATGCATTGAATGATGAATTTTTGTATTTATTTATTGAAAAACGATGCCTTAGTACAAAACGATTTGTGTTTACTGTTTAATATATGCTTGCTTTCACCCTTATCAATGGCATAAGAATCAAATGTGGTTAATAATTGCCCCACAATTTGCAGTTGTATCCCCATGTTATAAATCTTCATTAGTGATAGGCAATGGGGCATTGCAGCGACATACGGGGGGTCTGGGGGGCTAAGCCCCACAAGGTATGATGGGTATTTTTAAAGAGTGAACACCCAGTCAAAAAGGTCACCGTACGCAGAGATGGGCAGTATCGAGATACGTATAGCGCGATACTTTTGTATCGATATCGATTAAGTGTTTCACTACAGTATCGCGTATCGGTATCGATTAAGCATGTTTTTGTGCATCGCCGATACAAGTATCTCGATACTATTTTTGCGCAAGATCAATCTTACCAGGTGTTGACTGCGTGTTCATTTACGGTTTCTGAAGAATGTGAAATGAAGCTAAATTCCCTTATTGATTCAAAGAGACGTACTGTTCGCAAATTTCTCTTATCACTCGCCTATATGCAATTGTTTCGTAACGCCATTGAACGACGTTAATCGTGAAATTATAACATTTCCCAATTTACAGCTCAGATGGCCGCGAGGTAAGAGCGTCCGCCTCGAGAGCTGTAGATTGGGTTTTGATTCCGAGTCGGGTCAAACCAATGACTTTAAAATTGGTATTCACAGCTTCCCTGCTTGACGCTCAGCATTAAAGGGACAGTGAGGAGAACAATCCGGCAAGTTCACTTGTGGTGCCATTGGGAAAGGTACTTAGCGGGATTCTCCCATCTTGGTGTGGTGGACAGATGGCTGGCAGCTCCTAAGCGAACTCGTATAGCGCATTGATCGCATTCTCGTGATAGGAGGATAAATACGCAACAAAACAAAAAAATACGTGACATTTTTACGTTTTGCAATTGTCCGCAGATTGCAAACTTGTAGCAGTTTTTTCAATTCATTTGTAAACCATTTTTTTTAATTGATTTTTTTCCTGATATTGTATCGAGATACTTGTATCGGCGATACGAGTATCGGTATCGATTTAACACCTCTTCAAAGTTTCGTGTATCGGTATCGATTAACTCTATTTTCAAGTATCCTGCATCGATATCGAATAACTCAAAAATTGAGTATCGCGCCCATCTCTGACCGTACGCCACTGAAATTGACACGTCTGAAGATGTCTAATTTTTTGCCCACAATGAAGTCAAGACCAAAAAAAAGGTCATCAAGTTCCAGATGTCCAATTTTTTGCGCAAAATGGAGTAAAGACCAAAAAAAGGTCATCACCTTCGCTGATGCCCAGTTTTGGGACATGAAAATATTGGGGGGCGGGGGGGTGCTGCCGTATTATTGGGGGGGATACATCCCTCCATGAATTTGCACAAATGGTTAGGAAGAGGTTCGAAATTATAGAAAAACTTTATTTATCCAAAGCATTGTTGAAAATGGCTGGTGGGGGGATGCATGCATCCCCCGCATCCTTCCCCTGGATCCGCCCCTGTCCCTTGGTATGCTACTAAACGTTTGTTTGCTAGTTTTGCGACTGCTATTTTTCGAAAAATTTTGCAGGGGCCCCCCATGGCCAAAAGCATAAATATGGTGTGGAGGCCCCACATCGCGCGAGTTAAGACTAAAAATATATTGAATCTTAGAATAGGCTTATTTGAGGCACCTTTATCATACGTTGATTAAATAGTACTACTACTGACTATTTTCGGGGCCCCCGTTTTGTGCGTCCCCCCCCCGGTTGGGGGGTTCGGGGGGCGCTAGTTTCGGCACTGGACAATTCAAAATTATTTTCGAAGCAGAAGCGTATTGGGGGGCATTGTGCCATGCCCCCCTTTTGCCTCTACCTTTTACTAAAAAAGAACAAAACTAATGGTTCCAAGTGACTGAAATATGCCAGATTCTTTTGATGGTTTCCGTAGATTATTGCCAGGGACGGATCCAGGGGGTTAGGATTAGGAGTATGTGTCCTGCCACCAGACATTTTCAAAAATGCTTTTGATGCATACAATTTTTTCCACTGTTTCAAACCTCTTCAATAGCGATAAGCCTTGCGCCTTAAGCAGTGGTGTAAAAAGTATTTTGAAACTGTACTTAAGTAAAAGTATTGTTACTGACGGCAAACTACTCGAAGTAAAGTAGAAAGTATTGACTGAAAAAAGCACTCAAGTAAAAGTAAAAAAGTAGTCATTTAAAAACTACTCAAGTAAAAGTATAGCGTTCTCAATCGTTAAAGTGTCTACTGCGCACTTGCCGATGAGCTCTAAAGGTGGCAAAATGGTAAACCAAAAGAAATTATTACCGCTCAGATGGCCGAGTGGATAGAGCGTCTGCTTCTGGAACGGTAGACTCGGGGTTCGATTCAGAGTAGGGTTAAACCAACGACTTAAAAGTTGGTATTTATAGCTTCCCTGCATGGCACTTAGCATCAAGGGCGACAGCGAGAAGAACAAGCCGGCAAGTTTATTTGTTATGCCGTTCGGAACCACGCTTAGCGAGATTTCCCCATCTCGGAGTGGCAGACAGGTGGCTCGAAACTCCTAAGCGAGCTCGTTATAGCGCCTCCATCGCACAGAAGGATAAACATATGAATACATAAGCATTAACTCAGAAGCGGAAATCTGCTTATTTCTGTTAAAGCTTCAATTTTAGCTTCGCAATTTGCTTCTTTCCGTAATTAAGGTTGAAGGAGAAATACGATAGTTTTACTGTTAGGCCTACAGTTTTATAAAATGAATAATTATTGTGGACATTTTAAGTTTTTTTTCTGTAACTAGCGGTTATGATGTTACGGTCATGCAGTAGAGTAATTACAACAACAGTGGTATTGCATGCGACACAACTTTGCAACGCAAGATTTTAAGTGCAACAAGGGATTTCAAGTGAGACTTGTAACTCAAGGACTACTTCGTACTTTTCTGAAATAAAACTACCCGAGTAGTGTCACTTTATATTAAAAGTACTAAGTAAACGTAAAAGTAACCCCCAAAAAAAACACTCAACAAAGTTGTCGTTACTGAAAAAAACTACTCAAGTAAAAGTATTTCGTTACTTTGCATCACTGGCCTTACGCACGATTAATCGAAAATGTGCGAACAAAATACATCATTATTGGCGAAGCACTCAAAACTAAGGTCAAAAAAGTTAAACAAAATTTGCGTAAAAACTTTACTAAAAGCACTAAAATAGCCATTACAGCATGTAAATTTTCAAAAATTTTTCGGGGTAGCATGCCCCAAGACCCCTAAGAGCTTTTCTTCTTTCTCAATCAGCTTCAAATTAGTTCCGCGACAAAAAAATACGCTTGAAAAAATATGGAAATTATGCCACCCCCCCTTTTTTTAATTCCTCGCTACGCCACTGTTTCGCAGCTTGTGTGTACAAGCAGAAGCTCGGCTAAAATAAGTGAAAGGAGGCTGCAGCCATTATTATTTTGAGAAATTATAGACTGAAAGTTAGGTTTAGCACCTTGTTACTGAGCCAAGGGAGGGGGCAAAGCACCGTAGACCCCCCGGCGTGCGCCTATGCTTCCAGACCTCCACCACCGGGACAAGCCTATGAAGTTTTGCCCTTCCCAAAATTTTTGGCTAGCTACGCCACTGCTAGTAGATCTACACTTTATTGCTTTTAACTTAAGTCCAAATCCAAAATGCAAAAAGCTTTAAAATCCTAATCCAGTCCAAATTCGATAAAATTACGAAAATCCGGTCCAATTACATTCTAATCTAAATCCGTGGACGTCTCTGGTGTCTGCCTTCTCATTGCGTTCTTCTCACTTCAAAACATAAAGTAGTCTTTGGACTAGAGATGGTATCCAGCGTTGTTGAAATGTCTGGATAATCAGCGAACCCCTTCTTGCTTTCTGTTAAAAATGAAGATTGGACCTTTGTATCTCAACAGCCGGTCCGCCAAAAACATTCCAGCTTTCACCTCAATCGCAGAATTTCGATTACCGTATCACGGAATAAACTTGTTGGCAGGGTTGGAAATCGATAATGAAAAAGTAAAAAATAATTTGATATTCGATACCTCAAAAAAAAGTGGCGAATTCCTACATTCGATAACAAAAATAAAAAGTAGGCTAGAGAATATCGATCAATCGATAACGTCAAATCGATACTTTTCTCTGACCCAGTTGACAGCGAGTACAGCGTCAACATATTTTGATGCTAATGGGGGGAGGGGCTTCAGGTTAGGCAAAGTGGAGAATGCCGGTATCGAAGGCATAGCATATTATGATGGGCAGTTTAAAACAGGAATACCAGAAGGCTTACTCACTTTTCTCTTTTCACTATAAAAAAGATCAAATTATTACTTTTTCTTTTAAATACTTTCTACTTTGATCTTGTCCTACTTCAGATGCTGTTGACTATGAACCTTTTCTACGATGTTCGAAACACAGAAGTATTCCTACCAGTATCAGATGTAATCTTTTAAATGAAAAAAGCTGGTAAACAAAAATTCAAAAACCACTTTATTAGCCTTATAACTGCACTGGACTGCCTGGCCCCGGCCTGCGATATCAAGCGACCAAACGTTAAGCAAACGTTTTGTCTTGATATATTTTGGAATGGAATCAAAAATGACTGTGCATACGGAATTTTCCGCACCTTAACCGTTCTTATGCGGATGTAAAGTAAAATACTTATCTGCAAACAACACAAAAACCAGATAAGGTACTAAAAATAACAAAACATAAAAACTTTTGAAAGAACTTATTCAGAAAAAATGTATCGATTTACCCCCCAAAAAAGTAGGGAAAAGCCCCAATCAATTATGGAAATAAAAGTAGAGAATTTTTGCATTCGATGCGAAAAAGTAGAGAATATCGATATCGATTTCTAATCGATTTTTCCAACCCTACTTGTTGGTTGAAACCTAAATAAAATTCAAAGCTGGTTAAAAATTGCACGTTTTGTAATCCGCGGCATTGTGACGTAAGACAAAGTCCAAATTTTTATGGAAGGTAGGCCTACGTGGTGCGCAGAATAAAGCATTTGTGGCAACCAACCTACCTCTTGCGTACCACAAACGTTAAATAATTCCCCAGCAGTTGACTTAAATATCAATCGGGAAGTTGTGTAAACAACTAGAGATGTGCTTAACCGTTACTTTTGAGTAACGGTTCCAAGCGATAACTTTTGAAAAGCTATTCGATACTTTATATCCGTTACTTGTGTTCGTTTAGGTGATCACGAATCAAAGACCTTTTTTTTTTGGTCCTTACCCGATGTTTGGGGAAAATTGGGCGTCGGAAGCGTTAAGACCTTTTTTTTGTCTTCGCCTAATGTTTGGCGGAAAATTGGACGTCAATCTGTTAGTATCCGTTACTTCTTCTTAACCGTTACTTTTTAACGAATGATTACTATTCGCCCATCTCTATAAACAACGCCCAGGCGCCAGAAGCGCTTCGCGTATGAACGTCGTTCTTTAGACCAGTATTCTACATTGGTGACAACCCGACGCGCAAGTAACGACACGCAACCTTCTTCTGACGCATGGATCTGCAATCACATCACCCCTCTCTCGAGCTGAGTTCTCCGATGGCTTGCAATGCATCATTCATTAAGACCAGTAACTAGCCGGGGGCCAGGCCCCCCCTGTCAGATGTAGGCTTTTGCTTCTTCAGTAATTACCAACGATACAGTGTTTAAAATATGCGCGGGCAACTTATGTGCCCTCAATAGCCTACACAGTAGCGGGTCTATTCTAGTAAAAGTCGCTGTGTCATAAAAATCCACTCTCGCACAACCGGAAGAGCGAGACTAGAGTAAATAAATAATCAGAGCAGCTTTTTGACATAATCAGAGCAGCTTTATGACGACCGGGTCACACTTGGGATGGGTAGACCCGCAGTAGTCAGTAATAGTTGCAAACAAGCCGGGTATAGTCAGTACTTAAAAAGAACAATTAAAGCGAGTGTGGAGTTGACTGGCCCTAACTTCATCGACGTTCATATTCCTCACCCACTCGGTGCCCTACAAAGTAAGTGGAAGGAGAGTAACATTTTGCTGCATAAACTTTACGAACAAAAGCATACCTTTTCTAATGTTTATAAACTTGCTGCAGCCAGGGGTGCAAATCTATGTCGAGCATTGGGGAAGATGATTTAGCAAAATTGACCATTTTTCGATATTGGGGGAGATGATTTAGCAAAGTTGACACGACGGCAGATGCCAAACTTTTTGCCCAAATCGAAGTAAAGACCAAATAAAATATATAAAAGGTCATCATGTTTCCAGATGCCAATTTTTGGAAAAAAATTAACCCATTTGTGCCGAAAGTAGAAATACTTTCAGCTTTGATCTTAAAACTTATATGCGGCATAATTTAGACCTAAATATCTCATTAAAATTTATTTTTTTGAAATTGGGTGTCTACTTTTTGAGATAAATGCCGTCCTACATATAGGACGCTAGGCAAATCCGTTATCAAAAATTTGCAAATTGCGCGTGCGCACAAAGCGCTTGACTGCGATGCGATACAATTACGGCATTTCCATTAGTCGTTTCTTTCAAGGTAATAAGTATGCTGATAGCATAGAATTACAAAACAAGCTTGTAATATTTTGTTTCATGGAAATTTTGATTGCACTAAACGACAAAATCCTAAGCAACAGCATGACTGAAATAACCTAGAGTCTTTACCGAATGTGATATTCTTTGAAGCATTTTACATGAAGTCCGATATCACATTTTTCACATCTTGTAATGGTTTTTGCATGACAATGGGCATGGCGTGACCCATGTAAATGACAGTGTTTATAATAAATCTGCATGCAAATCTCAAAGTTGTTTTCTTTTCTCCATTTCAAAATTATTTTCTGCATGCAAATCTCAAAGTAGTTCAAAAGAATTCCGGTACTATTGAAATAATTACTGTAGAACAACAATACAATTATTTTGAAATCAATTATATCAACAATAAGTATTTGACATCAAAGGTTTGATGGCAAATAATTCTTTATTGTTCTTATAATTACGAAATTCAGTGAACTTTAGGTAGGTACGGTATTCTTTTGAACTATAGGAGAAGACAATCAACTTTGAAAACTGCACGCAGCTTTATTGTAAGATCAATAAAAATGCTTGACAATTGATGAAAAATAATTTTATTGATGTCAAATGATGTCATTGTTCAGATAATTACCACTTATCAGAGTGTAAGCGTAAGAATCGCGGTTGGAATCGAACGCTTGCTTTCGTACAGCGTGAAAATCATTGCCGCTGCCGGGACCGCCATTTTGCTATCGCTTGTGCCTAGCGACCTACATTTAGGTTACCGATATTTGAAACAAAATATACCGAAAACGGTAGAGAAAATAAAACAGCAAAAATTATTTTAGAAATGGCTGTTATATATAGAATAAATACAACAACAAAATTTTTTCCAAACTTATTTGCAATAATGCGATAATTTAAAGAATTCCAAGTGCACCTTCATTTTCAAAAGTTTTCAAAAGCACGCCATATTCTAACTAGAGATAATTTTTTCAAAAATGAAAATGAAGTTTGCGCAAAAAATACTCATAGTTGTATTACAAGTTCATCTACCTCCATAAATGGGATGTGCGAAGCGCAATTTCAGTTTGAGTAGGTGTCCTACATATAGGACGCTGGGCATAAATGGGTTAAGTGAAGACCAAAAAAAAGGTCATCACGTTTTCAGATGCCAAGTTTTGGCCCAAAATTAAGTGAAGACCTAAAAAAAGGTCATCACGTTCGCTGATGCTCAGTTTTAGGTAGGCTTAGTACACATGAAAAATATTCGGGGGATGCTGCCGGATTATTGGACATCCTCCCCTGGGTTTGCACTTATGGCTGCAGCTGTAGCCACTTTTGTTAGGGGGGAAGAAGGGGCGTATCCAGGGGGGGTCGCTGGGGTCGCGGCCCCCCCCCCCCCACTGAAATATAAGCTGATATATATCTGCAGTCAGCGAAACAGTGGAAACAGGACATCTGAGGACGCGTTGATCTTTTTGACCTTTTTTCTTTTGGTCTTCACTTGATTTTGGGGGGTAAATTGGACGTCGGAAGACGTGAAGACCTTTTTTTTGTCTTTATCAATATTTTCAGTGGAAACGTGTAAACAGGAAATTGCGCTCCCCCCCTTTTCAAATTTCTGGGCACGCCTCTGGGGTGCAGTGTCGCAATTTGTGAGTGCAGTTTTTTGCTTTGTCGCGTATATTGACACTCCTCTCAGGCGTTCAATGACTCACGGGCGGCAGCGCAATCTTGCACTGCTTTATTTTGAGAAATCAAAAACTAAGGAAATTGATTTGGACAAATTAATCCTAAGATTTGGCAGAAAACACACATAATTGCCTCTACTGTAAGCGGTTAGAGAGTGTGGCGTTTTTTTTATGCTAGCAGCCAATGGTAATCTGTTAGCGTAAACATTTTTGCTTTTCTCATACATTTGTTGCAAATCAAACCTTCATTATACTCACCGTATTACGCCCAAGCATGTAACGAACGAGTTGCGGGGCCCATCTCCGCAGCTTAGCGCCTGGGCGGCACAGCGTCGAACTCCGAAAAGACATTGCAGCGGCGGCGAGCCGTTGGTTGGTTTAGCCAGTGATTGCAGCGAGCCGTTCGTTGTATACAAGCTTCGATTTTTGTTGGTATAGTTAGAGCTAGTTTTGGCTCTCGTAGTTGTGCACCTGATGAGTCTGGAAGGACGAAAAAAATGATAACCGGTTACCCTTTTTCGTGCACTAAGCAATAGTGTACAACCGGCCCATGTCGTGCTTGCATTGCTCGATGTCGCAAACAATCATTATCAATCGGAAAGTTGAATAAATAACGACCGGGCGCCAGAAGCGCTTCGCATGTGAACGACGTTCGTTTGACTTATCCTACATTAACCAGTAAATCGGTAATGCCGAGTATACGAAAAAAAGCAGTGTAGCCAAATTGGGGTACAAGTCAGAGGTGTACAACGGATCCGGATTTTAAAGACCGGATAATACGGCTGTTGCTTCGGATCCGGATCGGGATTGTAGTTTTTTGCTTTTTCCGGATCGGGATCCGGATCCGTTGCACACGGATCCGGATCCGATGTACACGTTGTACTGACTGGTAGTGGCCTATTGGGTATATGTGTAATTTGTATATAATACCAATACAGGATTCGTAGTCGGATTCTGTATCCTGAATTTTTAGGATTCGGAGTCGGATTCGGATTTTAACGCTTCGGATTAGGATTCGGATTGAAATTTTTAGTCTCCGGACACCTCTGGTACAAGTAGCGGATTGGACAACTGATATTGAAAGTTTAGACCAGAGGTTATTATAGTACAATCACACAAACTGAGACGTCTTAACAGGGGCGGCTCGCAGTGAAGGCAAAAAAAGCTGCAGCTTACCCAGTTTTTCATCTCGTTGATTTTGTTTAAAAAAGCAAAAATTTTTATCTATCCTCATCTACACAACTATCGACAATACATATATATTTTTTTTTTGAAAAAAATAGTTTTTCTGCAAAAAATGGCAACACGTAAAAGGCTTTTCTGCTGCTACAGCCTTTCGTAGCAAGAACTAACTCAGTGGTGTACGTCGTCAATGCTTTATCACAGTTTGAATTACGTTCAATGAGACGTGTCAAGGCTGTGTCAAAGTAGCCATTTTGTTAGTTGCAAATATATCGGGATACTGGGTTCAATGAAAGATATGGGATGGTACGGGTAGCTTATCGTTTAAGCTTGTAATATAGCGGTAAAGGTTGTAGACTTAACCTATTCGAGCTAATAGATTGCTTATAAAAACTTTTAAGCTGTTGATTGACCGGTACCGCGGCTTAGCTAGGTTTGTAGACTAACTTATTTGTAGCCCACTAGGCTTAGTTGACTAGGTACGGTAGTGGAGTACCGGCAGTCTACTTAAATAGAAAAACTTGTTTAAGCCAGACTTGTGTTTGCTCATGTAGACTACAAGTGCAGGTTACCTAGACCAGGGCTTCACAAACTGGGGGTCGCGACCCCGCGAGGGGTCGCGTAACAAACTTCAGGGATCGCAGGAATTATGCAAAATTTACGCAAAGTATTGCATATTATGCATAGCATGCTGTTGTGCTTTTTAGATTCTTAAAACTGGTGTAATTGCGAAAACATCATTCTCAACTTAGCTGTAGATTCTAGCCTATCTCTCGGCCAGTACGAGATAGTGAGGCAGCGGATGAAAGCCGTATCGGTAGTTCTATGTATAGGCTACACTGTTTTGTTTCGTCACTTCGGTATCACGTTCACGTGACACAGCTGGATGCATCTTTTCGTTTCATCGCTTCGGCTTGCGACGCTATGTCGAACTGTGCTGGCGAGAGGCTAGCACCGGTAACTACAAAAGCTAATTTAAGCAGTGGATAGCTGGTTAATTAATGGTTAGCATTAAAGCCGAATATTCATCATTATCGGACTCAGCAGTAACCGCGCTCAGGCCGTTAGTCTCGACGTGTCTGTGCGAGTCAGCATGTTTAACATTCACGGTAAAACATCGTTCCTGCATAAGCAATATTGAAACCGTCTTGAGACCGGCATTAACAAACATTGAGCCGCGGCTGGATTTGGTTTGTAGGAGAAAGCAATTGCACCCCATCACATTACATAAATGTGTTTGCTTTTTCGTGTTTGTGTCTAATAAGCTACCTAAGTGTAAACTAATAGGCATTGCAGGCATCAACAGCTTAGTTGACCGAATGGTAAGAGCGTCCGCCTCGGGAGCTGTAGATTTGGGTTTAATTACGAGTCGGGTCAAACCAATGACTTTAAATTTGGTATTCACAGCTTCCACTGCTTGACGCTCAGCATTATAGGGACAGCGTGGAGAGCAAGCCGACAAGTTTACTTATAAGAATAAAAAAAAAAGAACAAATAATTTAGTAACGGTAGCTTGTTTTTAGTTTTCGCCTTTCGATAATTATCACCAATGCATAATTCGCACTGTTTGTCATTTTTGCCGTGAAGGGTCGCGAATAATTTTGGGAGATTAAAAGGGGTCGCGAGCGAAAAAGCTTGGAAAGTCCTGACCTAGACTACAGGTGCCGTACTCGCAAAATCAGCTGCTGGTACAGTGGTATGGTAAAAAAAAAACTTGTTGAGTAATAATAATTTACGGGACACCTGCCAGTGTACCTGTATTTGTATATAGCTTAAAGTCTATTACCTTGCTAGTGAAATAGAGAGTTTTCATTTCAGAACTAGTATGGGCCAGCTTTTCTGGTCATGCACAGTGATGGGCACGATAAATCTTTCTGTACTAAAGCGATAACGATAATCGATAACGTCAAAACAACCCTGGGCGATATCGATAATTGATAAATCTCAATTTCTTGAAACGATATCTGTAATCGATAAATTTTCCGATAAATGTTGCGGTAAATTTCAATGTGTTTGACGAAGTTTTTTTGCAAGTCAAATAGCAAAACTGTTTTTTCGGATTTTTCAAGAAAAGCGGGCAGTTCACGAACTCTGCCGTGGCATTGAATAAAACAAAGAGAGATTTTTTAAAATTGCAACAAGACTTTATGGACACCGAGTATTTTTCCCATAGCGCCAACTCACTAGCTTTGAACACTGTGTGCATAAAGAATCGCTTATCGCGATCATTTATCGGCGATAACAAAATATATTGCGAAAACGATATCGGTAATCGATAAACAAAACTATTTTGGGAGATAACGATAATCGGTAATAAATTATCGCCAATAATTATTGCCGATACATTATCTCGATAAATGCCCATCTCTGGTCATGCAGCCTACCCGTCTAAAATGGTCACGAGTCGCCACTGCGTCTTAATGTTAAGGAGACATGTATATTTGTTTTATTGTTACGTCATCTTGCTACATATGCGATGCAATAATAAAACTAACCAAAAAGTTCTCAAAAATATTGAGAAGTCTCAGTTAGCGTGATTGCACCTTTAATGTGATTTTCAGGTGCTAATTGGTTGTCTATAGTGTCGTTAAAAAACCGTTTTTTTTGCTTTGTGTTTTCATGGTTTTTTTTTTTTACGTTGACCATTTCATAGCTAATTGAGTAGTCTACCCCGTTTTGACTCGTTATCAGCTCGAGATTGAGCAACATAAGGCTGTTTTTAATGGTACCGATATGTTATTTTCAATGTCATTTGTCAAGTTACCATTATTCCATTAACAACAGAAATATAGCCTGCACTCATTGCTTGGTGCTAAAGATGGCATTTATGGCATGACCATGAGCCATTTTGGGTGCCTTAAGTGCTAGTTTGACTAGCCTAGTTAGTGTTTCCTCCCGAGAAGTCGGGACAAAAAATTTGGGGTTTTGAAATTTCCCGTTACCCGGGAAGTTTATGTCGGGATCCCGGGAAATGTCTTTACATTAGTAAGGATTTCAGTGGAACTGATAGGCCTATCTATCATTCCGAAATAAAAAATGCGTTCGTTTTGCGTTATTACAAATTAAAAAATTTTTTTGCTTACAAAAAATTATTTTTCGCCAAGTTCAAAATTCGCAAAATTTTTTAAGACGAAATGCTTATAAGATCAAAATCTTTTTTTAATTTGTCGAAAAAATGGAAAAGCTCAAGCTAAGTTTGTCAAAACAACATAACAAAATGCTAAAATTTAAATCAGCTCAGTCGCTAAGCGCACGCTTCGGAGCTGTGTAGCCCAGGCGCTAAGCCGCGGAGATGGGCCCCGTCACTCGTCACACGCTTCGGCGTAATAACGCGAGTAACTAAAGATTGGATTTTTGATTTGATGCTGAAAATCAGAAAAAACTTCAACATAATCAAGCTTGAAAAAATTTTCCACGAAAATTTTTGGGAATTTCCGAGAAATTTTTTGAAAATTTTCCGTTTCCTGGTTAGTTGAAAATCCGAGAAAAAGGAAAACCCTAAGTCTAGCCGTTAGCAGGACTTTTTTCAGATCGCTAACGGTCCAGTTCTGTCGCTTTTTTCTAGCATTGGGCCACTAACGAGCCGCAGCAAGACGATTATTGAAAACACTTTAAATTTATTTATTTTTAATGATACGCTATAGCGATTTAATTTTGCAAACTAAAGCTTTCTTTGTTGTGTAACTTGTGTTTAATTTTTGCTCTGCAACTCGAGGTTAGGTACAGCGAATGCAAGTCGTTTGACTGGCTCAATGTAGATTTGGGTTTGATCTTTGAATGTATTAATTTGTGCAAGGTTTCTGTGGCTCGCTATCATGTTTATACTTTCTAGTAAAAAATTAAAAATCTTTTGTGTGTACCGCTGCTGACGCAATGGATTAATCACCTTCGTTGTTCATCTTATATTACGATAACTGGTAAAGTCGTAGCTCTTGGTTAAAATATCTGTTAAAAAGCAAACTGTTTCTCCCGATTTGATATCAAAAACGGCAAAGACCCCAGAAAACGCCTCCTCCCCCCCCCCCCCCCCCGGTCAGAGGGCACGGGGGACGGTTGCGCCAACCCTGGTCTTAACACTGCCACTGGGGTTCAAGCTTTTTACGAAGAACATGTTTTCACTGTTTATCCCACAAATGTCGAAGTCGAACGTAGGTTATAGCAGGAAAACTGTGAATACTAATTTTTAGACTGGGCAATCTGTTTGACTCGTTTCGAAGTCAGACCTTGAGTCTACCGCCCCAGAAACAGACATTCTGACCGTTTTGCCATCTTATGTTGTAGTGAATGTCAATAATAACTGCATAGCGTATAGCGTGCCATAGGCCTATCGCAATATGCTTACTTTTTAAGTTTGGTTGCAAATCTGTTTGAACTTACTCATCCTGTCAAACACAGTTTTCAGTGGCCCCACCTCCATCTATCTTGGCCCCAAAGTGGTCCCCCACTTTTTGGGTGCTAGAATTGCCACTGTTGGGGGCCCACCAAAAATTTTGCCCCGGGTCCATTGGCGGCTCTCGGAGCCTCAGATGTGCCGGTTAATTTATTCATAGTGTTGTGTAAACCGTAACTTTGCCGTAACTTTTTTTCCAACACGCTCACAGCATTTGGTCAAACTTTAGCAAGCATTTTTTAAAAGATAATTTGCAGAAAGCTAACAAAATGGTGAAGGAATGATTGAGAATAATTGAGTCACAATGCTAAGAGTCTTCTTTTACTGCAACTTTGCTACGAAACTTACTTCCTTCATTAAAAAAATGTTGCTACACAGCATTCAGTGGCGTGGCGAAAAATTTTAAAAAGGGGGGGGGAGGCATAATTTCCATAAATTTTTTCTAGCGTATTTTTTTCGAAAGAACTAATTTGAAGCTGATTGAGAAACAAGAAAGGTTCTAGGGGGTCCGGGGGCATGCTCCACCGGAAAAATTCTGAGAATTTACGTGCTGTAATGGCTATTTTAGTCCTTTTTGAATAATGTTCAGTCAAATTTTGTTTAAACTTTTTGACCCCAACTTTGAGTTCTAGCTTTGCCAAATATGATGCATTTTGTTCGCACATTTTCGATTATGCGTGCTCATGGCGTAACGCTTATTGCTATTGAAGAGACTCAAAATTATGGAAAAAATTGTATACATCAAAAACATTTTCCAAAATTGCTGGTAGGAGGATGCGTACCCCTTATCCTACCCCCCCTGGATCCGCCCCTGGCCATAAGCTACAAAACCATCAAAAGAGTTTGGCATGTTTCAGTCACTTGGCACCATTAATTTTCATCTTTTTTACTAAAAGACCAGAGTCAAAAGGAGGGCCATGACACAATGCTCCCTCCCCTAAATACGCTCCTGACAGCACCATATCTATTTCGTGACATGATTATAATTGGAAAAGAGTCAACTATTGCTTTTAGCGCTATTGATAAGTTAGTTGCTTTATTTTAAAATTTAAAGAAAGCTGAAAGTAAACGCGGTTCTATAACTATCTGAAAGTCAAGCGAAGAGTAATGGCTTAAGATGAGATCTGGCATCCATGCGAATCTAGCACTGCAAAATAACATCTAATAAATTGCATAAAATAATATCTGATAAGTTATTTACAGTACCTATGCTTTTTTTGAAGGATGTGGAAGCGGAAGCGGCACACTTTTCGCGCTTCCGCTTCCATTAAAATATGACCTCTTCCAGCTTCCGCTTCTACATCCCTGGTTTTAACCCTTATTTTTTATTTTCTTCCGTCAATATATTTTTACTGGAAAGCTTACCAGACTGCTGACAGGAAGATAGCTGAAGTTGTCAACTAAGCAAAGGGTCTAGAATTTCTCTAGGCCATCTGCAATAAAATTAAGTTCATTTTTTAACAATGACTCGCTCATTTCTATCTGAGGGTGGAATGCTTGAGCTCAGCAGGCAGTTTTTATAGCAAACCCTACCCCATACTGCAAATAAAATTGGGTAGAGCTCTTGGTAAAACTCCACTCAACCCAATTCATATTTGGGTAAAACACGTTTTACCCAAAATATTTTGGGCATAAATCGATATGCCCAAAACATAACTTCAATAATTTTTTTGGGTACAAAAGATTTTGGGTAAACATGAAATTTTGTGGGCAAATACAATTTTTACCCAATTTTTTGGGGGGTAAACACACCTTCTACCCAATTGCGGCTTTTTCGCTTTTGGGTAATTTTTTATGCTTAACAAAATAATTTTGGGTATTTTCGAAAATTACTCAAACGTAAAAAATTTCGTTGCATTATTAAAAAATTTTACCCAACTTTATATTGAACAAAAAAAAATTTACTCAAACATCCAAGTTCGAAATTCTGAAGAATAATACGGTACGTAACTTTCACTGGTTTTTCCTTTGCTGTATGCAGCTGAAACCTATACCATATAGCGTTATGCAGGTGATGAAGGCATGCAGCAGCAGCGTGATGCAACTTTTCCTCGGGGTCATAAGAGTCAAGCAACCACCCTTATACCGACGGATAAATCAAAATCTAAACAGTGGACTTTTATTGTTACTCAGATTTACAAAAACAAACAGCATTCACATGAATTCTCGATATACCCTGCTGCTTGCACTCCTGTAAGGACAAAATTAATACATTTTGGAATAAAACGCAGTGAAGTTTCATCTAAAAACTGCGCATAAAGAAAGACTTTCTGTCTTTAAAATATCGTTTCAGATGTTGACATTTTGATAAATTTACATTTTGATAAATTATGTTGACATTTTTGATAAAATATGTTGACATTTTGATAAATTATTTATATAAGTGAGCGTTGCAGTTTCGAGATGCTATAAAGGGGGAATCTTATAACTTTCTTTGCCCTGAAAGATTGGCTTGGACCGAACAGGCGTGTTTAGAAAACCTGCTATCACTTGGCCACCTGCCATATTTGAGTGGCGTAGCCAAGGGTGGGAGGTACCAGGGCCATGCCCCTTTAAATTTTACGAAAACAGAAAAAAAAAAACGATGTAAAAACTAGCACTCACTTTGCTTACATTAAGCTATACAGCATTAGTCATGAACCCCTTCAAATATTTTTTGGCGACGCCACTACGACCTGTCTATTTCCTGAAGGTGCGCGAATCCTGTTAGGTGCCTTTCCCAACTGAACAAGTAAAGTAACTGACTTGTTTTTTGCACGGTTGTTTCAATGCTCGACGTGAAACAAAGAAGTTGAATTACAGATCTCGAGTCTTACTAAGCTATTTTGGCTGTTAAAAGCTATTATCTGATATACTGTATATGCATCTATTGGCCAATCAATTTAAAGTGATAGGCTCACCTATGCTGTGCAAGTAAAAAAAGTTTTAGTGGGTTGTGTGCACTAATTTTTTCTTTGGACAACAGCCCCGGATTAAAAAAAGTGAATTAATCTAACCTTATATAGGCTCAGTATAAACGAACTGTGTGGAGAACAAACCGACAAGCTCGCTTTTACTGTCGTCAGAAAAAGGCACTTGGTGCTTGGTGGAACCACTTTTTCTTTTTGTTGCATAGATTGATCTAAATATTATTAGATACGCTGTTTTCAGATAGGTCGGTAGCTGAGCAAATGCGCGTACACTAAAGATTATAGGCGAAAACATTGACTGTTAGAAATTTAAGCAACGCAGTAAAAAATTTGCAAGAGGAATGGTTGAAACTGAAGAACTTGAACGTTATGGAAAAAAATCTTAACAGCCATAATGTAATACAGTTCACAACAGTTTCAAAGATTTCATCTTTGTTTATAGAATTTCTTGGCTGTTGCACAAACAAAAGTGAGGTAGGCATTAACGTTTAGGCCCCAGAAAACGTTTTAGTAAAACGAAGTATGGAAATAAGTAACCAGATTATCGAAAAGCTCACTTGTGCAATATCTCCTTTAACATTCGCAACACTACCAGTACTGGTAGCGTATTTAGGGGGGCATTGGGCCATGCCCTCCCCTTTTGACTCTGCCTTTTAGTAAACAAGAACAAAATTAATTGTGCCAAGTAACTGAAATATGCCATACTCTTTTGATGGTTTCTGTAGCTTATGGCTAGGGACGGATCTAGGGGGGTAGGATGAGGGGTATGCATCCTTTACCAGCCATTTTCAAAGTTGTTTTGGATGTATACAATTTTTCCATAATTTCGAACCTCTTCGATAGCGATAAGCCTTACGCCTTGAGCACGCATAATTGAAAATGTGCGAACAAAATGCATCATATTTTGCGAAGCACTCAGATTAGAGTCAAACAATTTGAACAAAATTTGCCTGAAACTTATTCAAAACGCATTAAAATAACCATTAGAGCATGTAAATTTTCAAGAATTTTCCGAGGGAACATGCTCCCGGACCCCCCTTGAGACTTTCTTGCTTCTCGATCAGCTTCAAATTTGTTTTGCCGAAAAAAATACTCTTGTAAAAAGTGTGGAAATTATGGCTCCCCCCTTTTAAAATTTCTCGCTACGCCACTGAACACATACCATTAACCTTCAAGTTTAAACCAATCTGAAAAGTCTCACGGCGCTAAAGAGAATAGATTACATTCGAGATACCTAACTATATACAGGTAATAGAATTGCAATCGCAAAATATAGCTTCTTTTGCCAGCTTGAAAGCCATACTCTTGTGTGACAAATCATAGGCAATTCAAGATGAAATTGGACTACATTTGTTCATTTGCAGACAGCATTTTATTTTAATTTAAGAAAATATTTATTTGCGAAGAGCCTGTATACTGATCACTGCTTGCAGCGAAAATAAAATCAAATTTTAAAAAATATTGGGTATAGAGTACCCAATATGACGTATTTTCAAAAATACCACTAGTGAAATATTATTATGATTCTTTGTTTTATATACAAATCGGAACATGAGCAGTAGTAGAATATCAAAATCGCTTCGTGTGAGATCCTCCGTATGAAATGCAATGGTAAGTATTGGCGTTTACTAGACCCTGTAGCATAACACAATAACTCATCCAGTACTCTGCAAATGAGCGATGATGGTAGCAAGAACAATTTTGGGGTTTCGTTGCCTAAAAACATTCGGGTAGAGAATACCCAATAAAATTAACTGGGCTCTTGACTTGGGCTAAAATAGCCCCACGCATAATGGTTAGTAGTCAGTCAGTATACTCCATTTGGGTAATGTGCACCCAACTTAAAAAATTGGGTTTCTCAACGTTAATACCCAAAATGTTTGCCCAAAAAAATACCCAATTGTATTTGCAGTGCACGTTCTCTCGCCTCATCAGTATACGCTTTCCTTTCCAGAAAAAGGCGAAGTGTTTTTCCCTCACTATGAGCGAGAACCTTTGCAGTCGTGTTTCCTGGAGGGCAGCAATATCCATTTGTAACCTGTGCAGTTCTTCATCAATTACAGCAGTCTTTCGAGCATCCCTGATGTCATGTAGATCAGTGGGGAAACCGTGTGTCATTGTGATCACGTTCCAAGCACCTCATTTAAGAGTGGAAATTTCTTTGCTTTGTTTTTAGATACACAATTCACGATCCGCTTTTCGCTTTCGTCCTAAGTCCTACGCGCTATTGGGGCTAGCGAATCGTGACGGGGCAGCACCTTATTTGCTGGGTGCTGCCCAGCTTTAGGCGGGCGGAAGCTGCCCAATGGGGCACGATGGCCCCTTCCACTGTCAGAAGCAACCCTTGGGGTCTAGCTCTTTGCCAGTACAGCAATAGACTTATGACCGGTAACTGCTGCTTCTCGTGTTTTGTCTACGCTGTCAAGGGAAGCTGGAGTGACCTCTCCAGTTGCGAGGCCTGGGTGAAAAGAATGAACCACTGAAAAGGCAGGTGCCGATACTCAATTTTTCAGTGACGTAGCAGAAGTTGCCAGAACAAGGCCGTATGCGACCATGAGCTGCCTAATGCCTATGGTGCTTCGGCTCCATGCTATTTTGCCCATATATAGCTGGGTCCCTGACAGGCGCTACCACTCCGCGCCAGAGCGGATCTGAGAGCACTGGGAACTAAGAAGACTCTCCACACTCTCTAAAACTCCAACACTTCCAAGCTGGAGGCGTCCCAACGATTGCAGTTTAACGTCTACCCCGGACAGAATCAGATATTTTATTTTGTCGCTCAACATCAAAAATCAAAAGCCAGCTAATGTACATACAGATAACTAAAACACGCACACAAAAAAAAATTACGCAAGAACACAGTGATTAGACCTAATAAAGGGTTGGCAACCGGCAGCTGCGAAGGAACCGTAGTCTTCAAGCCAAGCAGCAGCCGTTTAATTAACTTGATAACAGTTAAATTCATTTGTCAATAAAATGCAATAGGTAGCCTATATTATGTTATTTAGACAAGAAAAATAGACTACTGGAAAAAGTACGGTATGCCCATAAAGTATATGAAAAATCAATGGGCTGAAGTATTAACGAAATAATGTATATTGTCAACTTGAGCGAATACAGTTTTGAACGTTAATTTATCAATTGTTATTGTATTTGTTTAAAAGAAGTTTTTTGGTTAATTCTTTGAACTTAAATTTCAATAGGATAAATTTCTAATTTCACCAGGAATCTTATTCCATATTTTTGGACCAATGTATTTTATGGAGCGCTGAAATTTTGAAGTGGTTAAACGTGGCAAAAAAATATCTTTAGCAGCCTTTAGACGTAATAAGTTAAAGAACAGCTAAGAGAAGCTAAATGACAAGACAGCCTTTAGCTTATAAGGTCTTCATCCGCAGCCTTTAGCTTATTACTTCTCAGATAAATGTTTAATTTGTGAAAGGTCGTTTACGATTGTTGATATTAGTTTGATTTCAAGGAGAGACCTTTTTATTTTGTTAAGCAAACTATTGTTCATTTCTCGAGCTGCTCTCAGAGAAGACACGAGCATAGATAGGATACTTGTTTCGCTTTGGAAGAAGAAAATATTGGCAAGGTGCAGGTTTAAGTAAAATTAAACAGTAACCCCCAATTATTGCAAAATGTTTTTTTTTTCGTGTGATGAGGCTAGTATTTCTACGTTTTTCAAGTTCTATGTTTTGCGTAACAGACCCAAAAACTTTTTGTAGAGGTAACTCTTATACAAGCAAGTCTCATTATATTGATAGCCTGCAAGCGAAAACCCTCTATAGTCTTAGTTAAGTCATTATTTGTGTTCGGCAGAAACAGTAAAATATGATACGAAGAAATTGGTACGGACTGTCATGGAGATGGATGTGAAAAGGGACCACTAGATGAAAGCAAATTATTTTAACCTGAATAAAAAATTGATGAAGTCATTTCCATTGTATGAATACGCAGGTGTCTGGTTACTAGTATGTCTACTCGACCACGCTTTCCATTTCTGAGACACAATTAGCAATAATTTCACGCGATGAATAGGTCAGCAATTGCGCAAATATTTTCGCACTCCACTTCCGTCTGTTCAAGGTGCAGTAGCGCTACGTATGCGTAGTTGTGTCTCAAAATGCCATATTTCCAATTTTAATCCCAAAAAGTCATGGCATTACAGATTCAGAAGCATCTTGGAAATCTTAAAGCAGTAAAATTGAGGCAAAATAATGCCACGGAATTGAAAACGGAATTTTAGAGATCATTAGTATGTGTTCTTCGAAAACAGGAACAGCCTAGGCTTATCTTTTATTTCTTCAGCAAAACAGTGTAGCCATGAGGCAAGTAACTTCTTTGTTTCATATAATCAGACAAAGGTACATGACTTTGTTCATACTAGAGTAAAGCACTCAATTTACCGGTACTCTGTAGTAGTAAAAGATTTTGCAAAGAGTTTAAGTAAAGCGAAATAAGAAAAAAAAAGACGTGAAAAGGAAAGTACGATGATAAAGTGAAGAGAAAAGAGGCAGATTGCTCTTGTAATTTAATTTTCT
This sequence comes from Trididemnum miniatum, assembly GCA_964006365.1. Classification (NCBI taxonomy): domain Eukaryota; kingdom Metazoa; phylum Chordata; class Ascidiacea; order Aplousobranchia; family Didemnidae; genus Trididemnum; species Trididemnum miniatum. The sequence continues at coordinate 16,220,698 of OZ023232.1, read as the reverse complement.
CTTCTACGTTAATGTAGTCAGTTAACAAACAGTAATTCCTACATTGTTAACCAATTAGGAACTCAGGCCATCAGTGTCTGCATCCTATTATACCTTGGCCACAGTGTATTTATGATCGTGCAGTGGGCCCACGTAACAAAAAAGCATTGTGACGTATGTCCTCAAAAATCCTACAGTACTTGTTGGAGATGGCATGTGCCGCTAAGAGACCCGCTAACGAGCCGTTAACCGGTCTTTTTAGTGGTCCGCAAACGGCCCTGTTCTATCTTTTGTTTCTAATTGGGCCATTAACGAGCCGCTACCAAATTTTGAAATTTCTTTCAAGATTCATTTTTCTGTGAAATGTGGTTGAACGTTCATAAACGAACGAGCTTTGGGCGGGCCGGGCTTTGTTTTTGGGATGAATTTCCTGGTCGGTTACCGCTACTGGGCAAGAGGTTTCGGGCCATTTGCGGTCCGGGTAGCAAAAAAGTCAGCCCGTGCCTTTTCTAGAACTAGCTTTCCGAAGAACATCAGATGTTATGTTGCTGCTTTTAAATTTTCTGTTTTTTGCAATTTGCAAGAAACTAATGAAAAATGTAAAACCGGTTGAACTACATGGAAGAAATAAAAGTAGGGATAAGCTCTACCGAGCTGCGTTCATAGTCTAAATAGATAATGACGTTGCTTGCTATTATTGTAACAATCAAATAAACTAGACTAGAAACTCCTTGCAAGTTTTGTAAAAAAATAACATCTAAGCCGACATTTTCGTTCCGGGCACTGAACAGTGAGCACAGAGAGTGGTTCCATTGTTAGTAATAATAGAAACACTGTGCCTTGGCTCTCCGCATCATAATTATAATTTTTAACATCATAGTCCAAAAAGTTAAAAAGTGTTTTCAAAGAAATAACTTGAATGCTGGAATTCCATCAGTTTTAAGTGCAATCGCGAAAAGTAAACTTGTGGACAGGATACGTAACAGTCACATATGACATATTCACTTACTTCAATGAGGTGAAGTTTTTGAAAACAACGAATCCCTTCCACTTAAAAAATCGCACAAACGTTAATCAATAAACAACTAACATTATGGTACTCGTAAAAGTCGTAATAAATCTCTATCAGTCCTAAATGGAGCAGCATTTAAATGTGTTTGTAAATTCTGCAATTTTTAATTTTCTAGATCACACGTGTAGGCTATCATCTAAAAATGTGGCGTGCGATAATTGGAGAAATGATGTCCTACAGTATAAACCTCATTGTAAAATCACAAAAATTTAGCTGTAAAATTTGTCGTGATATTGCTTGAATGTTGCTTTGACCTTTGACGACATACGTTTTGTATTTAGATTTTTGCTACTCGGTTTGTTCTGCATGATGTAAATTATGAAATGTTTTTGCCGAATATGAATGTCGATACAACATCCATTTACAAATCGATATTAGAGAAAGACACATTTAATATTTCCACAAATATCACCGGACCAACAGAAGCTCTGCGGTTTACATTCCAATTTGTCAGTGGTTTTTTTAGCGTCCTGGAGTTATATTTATTTTTTTCGTTGTTGATTTACGAAGTTTTTGCCAAAGAGAAACCCACAAAGGGAATATGGTTAAGAATATTAGGAATTTGTGCTACTTTTTCTTCAATTATGTATGGACTACTGGTGCAGCTTATGGTGGCTTACTCAAACAATAGCACAACTCTCTGCTTTGCTCTTTTGCTCATGAAAACAACAGTCCAAAACATCGGAGTGTCTTTCACTTACTCTTTTATTTGGCTAAGACAATACAAGTTGTACGCAAGCAAGAAGTTCAAAGATTTGAGAGGCAAAAAGATGAAAATTGTGACGTGGATCACTCTAGCTCTCATATTCGTAAATCCATTTCTTATGTTTGGATTCCAGTTCTTAGGCGAACTTTATGTGGTTGAAAACAATGTTTGTTTAGTTCAACGGATGTCTTTTAATAGGCAGCTACCATTTATATTCATTTCCTTCATTTACACTTTAATTCAAGTAAGTTTTCTACTTTTTTTACTGCAGTGCTTAATACTGTATTTTCTGTAGTAAGCGATATTGATCAGCATGCTTAAGTATGCGTTAATTCATGATTGTTGTGCGATAGCCCTTATAAAGAAAAGTACACAAGCACACGCTCTTCAATCAAATTGAAAGAGGACTATTATTTTGGGGTTCTCGCAGTCGAACATTGCTATCGCGACAGATAAGCACTACTTCTAGCTAAAAAGTGTAACCTACTGTGCCGATATTACGTTGCTTCTTTTTTGTTTTTTCGAGGTAAGCAAATGGAATAAACCGTTGTGAGAGATAAAAACTACAACCGCAAAGCAGAAAAACTTTTTTATCTTTAATTGCTTTTAAAAATCTTTTTTTGGCACAAAACAAATTTATCAGCAAAAATAAGATAATGACATACCGACGATTATTTTAAATTTACTCAAGTGAGATAAAGCAACCTTGGCAAAAAGACTCGAATACGGAATATCGAATTGCACCGAAAAAAAAGTAAAGACAAGGCCATAATCGATACTCATTCAAAAAAGTAAAGGCTCCAGTGCATTCGATGAACAAAAAGTAAAGAATATCGCAATCGATTATCGATTACAATCGATTTTTCCCAACCCTGATAACGGCCTAATTGAAATCATTGAATGCGCGATATGCCACAGGTCACCGCGACGTGCTTCAAAGTAAGAATGTTTGTTGACTGGATCGAAAAGTTGAAAGTCGCTAAATACGTATCTTGAATAAACGTTTTTTCATCACGCAACTCAAATGTTATACCTCAAGACAGCCTTAATTAGCTGATGACATGACTGGCCTGAACTACGAAGCCACGTTTTGTTTTAGATAGGACCTCTTACCTTTTACAATTAGCTATTCTAAAATTCCAAACTACTGTACGTTTACAAAAATAAGGGATTCGGAAATTTCCCGGAAAACTTTCCCGGGAATTTTTCTCGAGTTTGATTATTTCGTAATTTTTTCTGATTTTTAGCATTTTGTTATGTTGTTTTGACAAACTTGGTGTGAGTTCTTCAATTTTTTTGACAAATTGAGGAAAAACTTTTGTTCTCACAAGCATTTCATCTTAAAAAAATTTGCGAATTTTGAAAAACTATTTTTAGTAACGTCAGCCTTGCTACGCACAGCCAATCTAGGCTTAACTCATTCCAGACTGTAAAGACTCTTTTTTGCATTGCTTTACCTGAACATCTCGACTTCACCTCTTTTCTAGGTTGTGCCCTATTTTTGGCAGGCGACTGGCCCCAAACGACGATACCCAATGAAAGAACCTATAACCACTAACCCACAACTAAGTTACCGGTAGCCTAAATATCCCACATCACTAGAAGCCCCCATGGCAACCCACTCATTTGCAGCTGCAGACGCGTTTCGACCTTATTATGGTCTCATCAGTGCAGCATAGCAACCTCCCACCTTCCTGGAAAAAAAAATTCTAACCTTCAAAAGAACTACACACCTCAAATCTAAGCCTTTACTCGTTCTGCTCAAAGTAGAAAATTTGAAAGCAAAAACAAAACTTAAAATTTGGACTACCGCATTTTTTATGACGAAATGATGGACATCAGTACCCCTGAAATCCTTACTTATACACAAAAATTTCCTGGGATCCCGACATAAATTTCCAGGGAAACGGGAAATTTCAAAACCCCAAAATTCCTTGAAATATCCCGTCTCGACTTACCGGGAAAAAACACTAGTCAAGTTCCATCGGTTCTGTCCGTGAATTGATCTCAGCACGTAGAGCGTTTAAACATTCGCGGTACTGCTAAGCCGATCCCGACAGTCTTTGACATTAAGACCGAGCATGTTTTCCGTTTGAAAAAAATGGAAGCTTTGTATTTGTCTCCTTCTCCGATTCCATACAACACTGAAAACAACATTTGAATTGCGCTTGTTGTTGCAAGGAGTCTGACCAGACGACGCGTGTAGCTGCAAAAAATAGGAAAAGTGAAAAATTGTTTGTGATGACATCTTCATTACTTTGCATACGTTAATAGTATATATTTTTCATCCAGCAGTCGTTACTCACACTAACACTGTGGTTTTTGATTTTTTGTATAGAGAATCGGAGCGAACTGGAAATTTTTAAGGAGAAAGCCTGGTGATTGATTTACACAGAGCCGGCGGCAGAGCAGTCGACTTAGGGGGGGCCAAAGTTTGAAAATTAAGCACATGAGCCGCTCTCTTCAAAAGAGCAAGCTTGTTAATTGGGGAGGCCAGGCCCCCCTGGCCTCCCCTTAGCGTCGGCCCTGGATTTACAGTAAATTAAAGTTTCTGTTTTATATTTTCAGGTCACCCTCGTGTTTTCGTTTTTCTATCCTTTACAAAAAAGTCAAGTTTTTAAAAATGCTTTGCGAAGATCAACAAAGAGATTCAAAAAAACACAGGCTTTACATTTACAAACAATGAACAAAACTGAGAAACCTGAAATATCTGTGAGGTCTGTACATGAATCACCTACTCCATACACAAGTGGATTTACATATGATGGGACAGTAGTTTATAGGGACCGCATTTCGGGCGTTGGTGGAAGGTATCTGACTCAAAGACTTAAAAAATGGTTAAAACTGAGCGTAATTTGTGTTATATCTGATTATGTGACAGCAACAACCATTGCGATATTTCTTCTCCAATTTACCCCAGGAAGTTTAATTAGAGGAATGTTTCTTTGGCATGATTCATGCATGCTTATAAACAATATAAGTCTCACTTCTTATTTCAATGATTCCAAAACAATGTTTTTTCCGTATAAAAATTTGTGCTACGGCCTTTACAAAAAAATACATAAAGTGGGTAAATCGTGATGAAAATTTCGGTAAATTCCGACGTTCAGATTTATTTTGCGTTGCCATGTGTTCAGTTACGAATAAATGACCAGAAAATCTGTACTGTATTGTTTCGGACGCAGTTTTACCAAGATTCCCGGATCCTGCACAATAAATTTGTATAGGTTGTTATAATTTTCACGAATATGCGAAAAGTAGCCTACTCGGGTAAAGTAAAACCTTTCTTTTCTGCAAATTAGTAACCATATTGTTGGACCAAATTTACGAAATGATTAAAAGGCTTAACGCCAACAAATAGATCTCAAGCAAGCCAGTAAAATACTGCGGACTTTAAAAAACAAAGGATAATAACTTTTTAGTCGCTTACGCGAATTAGGTTCATTCTTGAACTTTCCTTTGCTTACGTTGTATTTCCTAATGTTGCATTTAGCTTTAGTATTTATTTTCACCATTGTTGGTTTATTTATTTGCGTCTAACAAATGCAATACATAATGGAGATATATTTAAAGTACTGCTTTCAATTTGTCGCTGACTGAAAAGAAATGCGAATGATTACAGACCAAGCAGTCGCGTTTAAATGCAGAATTAGGTATAGGGAGTCATAACTCTCAGGGAAAGCGCTTTCTCCATTTCTCAAACAATTTTAACATTTTGTTCGTGCGATATCATAACAATTAGATATTGTAAAAATAGAAATGTATTCTTATCTTGCGGTTTTGTATAGGTCTGGAAGTACCAAAGTACTAATTTATAAAATAACAAAGAATTTAGGAAAGATTTTAACCCCACCCTACCCCAACGTTTCCGCCAATAAAATTATGAATCATGTTAAATTGCACTTTAAAATAACTCATAATTGCAATTGATCTGAGCAAACTGAATAAGATTTGATTTTCACTACGAAAAACAAATTGCTTATTCTGTAACCTATATAGCATAGCAGTTGCTCCATTTATGTTGATTACAGAGTCCAATTACTGTCATATTAATTTCTATAGGCTGTCATCCAGTTACTACCCACCGCATTGCTCTATAACCGTATAGCTGCTTGATACGGGCGTAAAAGTTTTACCCAACTTCTTGAAGTTAGAAATATAGATCTAAAAGCTATACACAGATGAAAGCGTTTCCTCAGGCTGAGAGCCATTTATGGTTGCAAGGAGTCGATACGTACGGCCGTACGCTTCACATAATGTATTGCGCGAATGTTGTTCCAGTCCAGGGGTGGGCAAAGTGCGGCCCGCCAGACCATTTTATGCAGCCCGCGAGCACTTACAGAAATGTAAACTCCTGACGTGAATCAAGCCGAAGACGATTTTTTTATTTTTCGTGCTGTTCTTGCGAACGCCGATAATTCGTGTTCGGGAGCATTCGTGCGAGTAATCGCTAGATCGTTCTTTTGTTCGCATGAACGCTCACGAACATGAAAATTTGGGAGAGCTATTCCATGTTTCGTTCGGGGCCATTCGTGGTTCGGCATCTTGATCATGAAGGAGTAATAATTTACAATGTGGCATTATGACGTTACAATGAAACTCTCTACTAGCTGTGAGAAGAGAGATTTCAGGCGCTAGGTTATTCATTCATAAAATTGTTTTTCGATGGCATTTCGACAATGGGCTGAGGTTGAGAAAATAAGTAGTTAAAAAAGATCACCAAAGTCAAGGTTTCTGAGTGTTGAACATAAAATCGGGAACGCTGTATGAATCAAGAACTGCAAAAGAACAACGCGACGGTTAGCAATTTACTGATGAACTTATGAGGTGTTCAATAATTTAAATGGGCAGGTAGTCGGATGGATACCATTCCTTGTCCAACACCAGACGACTAAAAATACAAATTAAACTCCAATTATTAATGCTACTTTGAAAGCTTCCTGTAGCTAGCATTTTCTGAGATACCATTACTTTTTCATTCACGCTCGAATCCATGCTTTTAAAACCATCAGAAGACAGCTGTGTGTTTAATAAGTTTCTTAAAAACTTAACTTCTCTCTTACTCACTCTATAAATTCTTTAATAAAGACATTTTCGCCCAACTCTTGATAAAAATCTGATCGTTTTTGACTATAACGCGATGAAACATTACCAGTTTTTACGAAACGAGATTTTCTAGCCATTATAAAACACTAAATTATAGAACAATAATGGCTTTTACCGTTAGCCGAAAGGGTTTATTTGTTCGGGACTTTTTAACATTTCTTACAAATATTCGGCTGATTATTTTCTTGAAAACGTACAGTAGCATGGAATACTGATTGCCGAACTTTCGGGAAAATCTCCCGATCCACGAAATTCGGTGTTCGTACGAACGGAACGAAGTAACCACCCAGTTTCACGCTGAATTTCAGTGAAAAAAACAACATCTCCGGACATGATAATCTTTTTTTTGTTCTTCACTTGGATTTGAGTGGAAAATGGGACATCTGCGGACGTGCGGCCTCCGGCTTCAAAATTTTTTCAAATGCGGCCCTTTGTGAGAACATAATTGCCCACCCTGCTCTAGTCTACCGGTACGTATATATTCACACTGAAGCGTGATGATGGACATCGGCAGACGAAGACCTGGTATTTAGGTAACGCAAAACAATGGTACGTTTAGAAAGCGACTGGTTTTAACTGAGTGTAATTTTTTGAAACGGATTGAAAATAGATCCTTCAAAAAAAGATAGAAAAAAGATCATGGTTTTATTCTTTTTTGTGCATGTAATTTAGTATTAACACCAAAAACGTGCTTATTAATTTTGGCAAGCTAAATTTCCAACGAATGGATGACGTGACCGACTTCAACTTGCTTCAAATTTTCATTAATTTTTGGAAAATTGTGCATAAATGCTGATGAATTTCACAGAACTTAACGTTAAAGTTTAACAAAAAAGTATCGCGGAGCGGGACAGCGCTGTTTCTCATTCAGCAGTCCAGGTAGGACGACGTTGTGTCTTAAAAAGTATCGACTGACAATTTAAGGTGATTTTGACATATTCAATGTTCGTTCCGTTCATTGCTAAAAACGTTGTGCAATCACGCTATTTTTACAGCAAGACTAATTCGGAAAGATATTTAACGTTCATTCTGCAAGCCTATTTCTCGTAAAAGCGCAAAGATAACCTTAGGATTAACGTCGAAAGCATTGATATTTTGTAATAACTAGGGCCAGTAAAAGTCATTAAAGTCATATTTTTTTTGGTGGTTCAAAAAGCTGTGAAACCTATAATAATACAAAAACTACTTTGTTACGGGGAGTATTGAAGAAGTTATAAAGTCATAAAAAGTCATATTTTCTGCATTTAGTCATAAAATATGACCTTTCATTTTTAGTGAAAGTACTATCGTGAAGTGGGCCTAAATGGCCAGTTGCAACAGCTACACAAAAAACCAGCCGTAATCAGAAACTAGGCTACTTACTATATTAGAATGAGTCCTGGTGAAGCCGATACGAGAAACGAGCACAGGCGTTTATGACATCACAAGAATGTAGGTTTTAAACGGTGCAATAACACGTTTACTCGTGTAGCTAATTTTTGTTTAGAGGAAGTACTATATATATTGTGAAGTGAGCATGCCGAAAAGAAAAGTTTCTGATGGGAGAAAGGTCCGATCGATTATAAAAGACTTCAAAGAGTTCACAGTCACTCCAAAAGATGAACTTTACTGCCCGCTATGCTGCTGCATAGTTAAGCATGAGAAGCGATTCTTTGTGGAGCAACATGTTGCTACTCTCAAGCACAGAAAAGGCGTTGAAAAGGCAAAAAGTGCTGAAACTTCCGATACACGTCAAACATTTATAAGTTCCGGTAAACACCAAGATTTTGCCACAAAACTTGTTCAAGCTTTTGCATCAGCTGATATACCGATGGTAAAACTAAATCATCCAGCTATTCGACAGCTTTTTCGAGATTTGGGGCAAAGCGTACCATCTGAAACTCTTTGTCGTCTGAAAGTTAAGGAACTAGATGAAGCATATGATCAGAAGGTGGCAAAAGACTTGAGTGAGAAGCCGTTGTTTTTTGTTATAGATGAAACTGAATTAAGAGGTAAAAACTTTTTGCACATACTTTGTGGTACGCTGGATAAACCGGAGTGCTGCTTTTTGGTTGGATGCTCTGTGATTGATGGTTCGGCTAATAGCCAAAAGATAATCCATGAACTGGATGATGTCATAAAGAAATTTAAGGTAAGGAGGGAAGACGTCAATTTGTTAATATCTGATGCTGCATCCTACATGTGCCGTGCGGGCAACGTTTTAAAAGAAATATATCCAAACCTCCTGCACGTTACCTGTCTGGCACACTTAATGCATAACTGTGCTTTGAAGATAAAAAGTTTTTACAAGGAAGTAGACGACCTGATTGCTGCTGTAAAAGCAAGCGTTGTGAAGAATAAAACCAGAGCTGCTGATTTTGCTGTTTGTGGAAAACCTCTGCAGCCAGTTGTTACTCGTTGGGGGAGTTGGTTGGATGCTGCTAACTACTATGCTGAGAAACTACCACAAGTTCGGGAAATTGTTAATTCATGGAATGGTGAAGGAGTGATTGTGCAAAAGGCCAAAAGTAAAGTGAATGAGCAAAAGCTGACCAGTCAGTTGACTGAAATTAGTCAATGCTACAATGAGCTCTCAAACCTAATTCTTAAGATGGAAAATTCTACATACACAATACAAAAGGCTTATGAAGATATCAACTCTCTTGGTTTTGGAAGTGACCCTCTGCAGCTGAAAAAGTACATAAAGAAGCGCTTGGAAAAAAATGATGTAAAAATCATTGTGGAGCTAAGTAGGCCAGATATTCCACCAGCATTGTATGCAAAATTGTTGCAATGTCAGCCTACTTCAGCATCTGTGGAGCGGTCGTTTTCTCTTTTAAAATCATTCCTTCGTCCAAACAGAAATTTTGTAGATGCTAATATTGAACACTACATGAAACTATATTTCAATGCTTAACCTATTGATTAAATGCATTAGACATTTGAACTTGAGTGACACTGAGGAGTTGATGATTTTCAGGTGAAATAGACGTGTTAATATATCATTGATCAACCGTGTTTTTCTTTAAAATATACCCAAAACACTTACATTCGACTGCTAATTATGAGATTAGCAAAACATGATGCTCCAAAAATAAAGTCATATGTTGTCATATGTTTCAAAAAATAAAGTCATATTTTTCGATTTTTTAGGTCATAAAAAAATGGCCCTAGTAATAACTCAACAGAACACTTATGTTCGTGAGCTGCTTCATAGTTTCGGTTACCCTCTGACTGTGTGTGATATAGCTGGTAGTGCAAAATTTTTTTATACCTTCACTAAAAAATCTTGATCTGCTTTACTTAGAAGATCATTGAAGATGATTTCTATCTTCACAGTTTCTCGATGTTCTCCGTCTAACTCTTTTTAGGAGTAATCGTCAGAAAGAACAAAAAAATCGAAAAACAATGAAGCTGTTTTAGAAAAGATGGGAAGAGCGTTTATTGGTCAAAAGCCAGGAAATCAGCGGCAGTGTCTGACCTTGACTGCAGACATATTCTTTTTGCCTGCACAGGTCGGGGTTGTATGTTTTGATAAAAGTACAGTAACTTCTAAAAACGAAAGGTAAAAGCAAGAGTGACCGCTGACTAAGATACGGAACCCATCGTTGCAGTAATGCTCAGCATGGAGGAAATTTTGTAAAATACAGAGACCAATTGCTGTGTCCCGTTCACCATTTGGGTAGAGAAGAGGATTACCACAAAGACAAATTCCGTATCCTAGCCAGAGGTCGCTCTTCAAATGATTTAGATTTGTCATTCCAATAACTTTCTGATTGTTCACGTCTCTGATTTCCTAAATTCTCTTCTCAAATCCTGCTTCATGGTTGCAATCGGGTTCCACAGATTTTGCTACATGCGTATCTGCAACAGAATAGGTACTAAGCTTAACCTTACTCATTTTTAAAATTTTGCTGGTGATCAATAGGTTTATATATTAAAATCACTATGCATCAGTCAAGCGATTGATCTTGATTTCAGAAAACACAAAAGTATTGATGCTAGAAATGAAGGAATTGGTTATGCAAGATGGCGCTATGGAGATGTTTTTTCAACATACATGTGTGACGGACTGCAGGATGGCTCAACAGCTTAGCAGCAACTTATAGGTGACGCAGCAACAAATGCTGCAGCGATGGTGAGCTGCTGGGAGCGCTGTGCTTGCAGTTTTTCTTCTTTGGAATTACCGTCGTCTACTTTTTCCAACGTGGGAAAGTTTCGTTAAACGACCACCGAATCATAAGCGAACTTGCTGGTTGTTTTCTCCGCACTTCGATCAGATTACTGAGTAAATAGAGCATCTGTCTTTGCAGCATTCTGACTCGGAGTACGTAGGAGTAATAAACCATATTGAGAAATTGGTACCATTGAGTTATACAATGTATAATCTTAATCGAAACGTAATCCTGATGCAGTAGTCTACGATTTTGTGCTTACTAAACAACCTACGGCAAACAGCCTTCCAAAATAGAGCTTGCTGCACCATTCCGATCGCCATTACGGTGATGATGAGGACAAAGAATAAACGTTATGATCAGGGCCGGATAAAGCTTTTCGTGGGCCTGGGGCTGTATAGTTGTTAAGGGTCTATTTTTCATCCTATTCGTTGAAGTAAAACCTAACCACAGTTCAAGCAAAGCACAAATATATAAACAAAGTCTTTAATTTGCATGCACACATTGAAATGACACATTTTTTGGATTTAGACAACACAAAGATAGGATCTATTCTTTCCAAAAGTTCGTTTTCGATGCCGAGTAGAGCTAAGAAATTCAACTTTTTCTGACCCATAGAATAGACCAACGCACATGATTTTTTATTTTTTTAACGCTGAAAATGAGCGTTTGCCAGAGCAATTAGAAATTATCAGACAAAGGCACAGCCTAACGATTAGAACGCAAAGCGGCATAGCTTATTGGACATTGTTTCTACGCTGTTGCTTTTCGGTTCGCTTGCATCAAAATAGTCAGTCACTTTTTTGAATTATGCTACAACTTTTTTACGTTTATTTTCTGGTTCTTTCCTAGATTTTTCCTTTTCCGAACCGCTTTTATACTTTCTCACTTTTATTTTCAAATTACTCTAGCCGACATAATATGGAATCTCCTGCCTTTCAAGCTACGTAGTAGAATCGACTATTGATGGTATATTGGTATCAGAGATGGGCGTAGTCACAAAAATTTGACTTCGCATCCGCTCCAAGTCAGAAGACTTCAACTCCGAATACGCTCCGAAATCCTGTTTGTCGACAAATTTTTGAATCCGAATCCGCTCCGAATCCAAAAAATGCAGCCGGAGTCCGGCTCCGCTCCGCTCCGTGCCAATCTTTGACGGGTACCTTAACTGCTTGCATCAGTACCTTACCTTGGTTCAAACTAAAATCCGGATCGGCTACGAATTCGGCTTTAATTCAAAAACCCAAATCCGTATCCGGCTCCGAATCCAAAAAATGCAGCCGTACTTCGGCTCCGATCCGGCTCCGTGCGCATCTCTGATTGGTATAACTGGCCGAGCAGCCGCGAAAAAGAATTGTTGCGTCACAGTGAGCGAGTAGGGTTTTACAGTGACAGTGCAAATGGACACAAATTGAATAGTGTTTTCCATATAATAGGTGGGAGATTTCTAATAACCTACGCTTTCTTTTATCACTTCATTGACTTAAAATAGTGGTGGGCCTATTTTGGGTTGTGGGCCTGGGGCTGCAGCCCCATCAGCCCCCGCCTTAATCCGGCCCTGGTTATGATCACTGTGAAAAACGCAAAGTCAGTGAATGTGAAAATGAAACTCACTGGCTTTTCATAAAATTAGAAACCATTGACTTAAATAGTAACTTGGCCCGAAAAATAAAACGATTTTTTTCAATTTTTAGCAGTCAGCTTTTCCTTGATTCCAAAGTCTCTGGCGATTAATTAAAATATTATTCTTAGTATCAGTTACGTACATAAGCAATCAATTATCTAGAAAGAATGTAATTGAACTCATTAGCCTAAAATATTACTAAGTTTCCAAAGAATATACAAATGTGGACGTATAACGCTTCTGGTGACTGACTACTTTCACCAAAATTCATCAAACTTTTTTTTCCTGTTACGGTGAACAACAGACTCTCACGCCAGCAGTCCTTTGCAACCATCATAATCACATTTTCAAAGATGAGTTTCGCTATATAACGTGACTGTTCTTCGCGTGGTTATGTCATTGGTCAAGTGTTGTGTATTTATCGCGATAATTTATCCGCGTCGTAAACTATATTGCTAGAGATAGATAATTATAAAATTAGACAGCATCGATAAGACATTACTGACAGACTATTTTACTACTTCTTTGAGGCAGCGTTATTAACTTGAGTTTTCATAAATTATTTTAAACTTCCCGGATCGTGACACCATCCCCCCGACCCCCACCATTTTCCAAGCTGCTGACCCCTACTCCACTTCACATGTTTCGCGTCAAATCGTCCTCGCGTTAAGTCGTCTTCGCGTCTAGTTGCTCGCGTCAAGTTTGTTTGCGTCAAATCGTCCGCGTCAAATTGTCATGTACCCAAAAGACTATGCCAATTGCTTATGTCAGCAAAAGTTCGTGTCATAAGCCACTTTTAAAAGATCATTTTTAAAACTGAACTGTTTTGGAAAGCAAATGATTGTGAACAAAAAGGTACGAAAAAAAAAATGCATTCATTAGGCCTATCCCAGGAAAAGTCATGTCCAATTTTATGAGGTAATTTCCTCTTAAATATGCCTGGCTTTACACTCTTTTTAATTTTAGGTTTTTTAAGAAAGATTGCTCCAATTCTTTAAATTCGGCAGAAAACCTTACTCTGTCAGCGCAATTTTCCACTAAGCCTAAAATTTATAAAGAGGTTAACGTGACCAAAATTTTATTGTAAAATTTTACTTTTTCCTAAAAAAACCTTTGTAATCGTTTGCTTAACAGACTTTTCGAAGAAAAACACCTTCAAAACTTTTTGTAGAAACGCGTATTTGGAGAACCAAAATTCGAAGAAATTCTCATAACATTTTTTGGAACTTAATCATGTTTCAGTTTGTTGCAGCGTTTTGTTCTTAACAGGATTACGCTATTTTCTTGGCCTTATTTAGAAAGCGAACCCAAATACCACATTAAGACGCCCATCTCACTTTTGGACGACATAACTCGGTTGTTAACGTTGGAAATTGCTAACATCTGAACAATAAGTCTGTGGTAAATACTGTAAGTTACACATCCAACATCAATTTTTATGTAATAAAAAACGACTTTCGGGGCCAAATTGGCCAGGGCTTTGCCAAAGTCTGACTTTCTTGATTGAGTTTAATTGTTCGAAGAAAGAGTGCTTGAACAAAAAAAGCACAACGTGTGGGTTCAAAAAGGCAGGTTGGCTGCCTATAATATTTAATTTTGAAAAACTTTGGCACCTTTTTGCTAACTCTGAAGTTTTGAACCAACAGTTCTGTTTCTCTCAAGACATAGCCTAATGTATCACACTGACCTACCGGTATTTCAATGTGTCGTTATACCAAAACCTTGCCAGTTATTGAATAAAATGCTCTTTAATAAAAAAAAATTCAACTGTTATTGTTAACAACCACCAACTTGTGGGGCAAGCCCAAGCAAGGCGGTCAAAGGTGAAGAAAATCAAAGACACCCTCACGTTACACACTACTGTTTTTCACAAGTTTTATTTACTTTCCTGGTGTAGCAGCTTTTGATTTTCAAGAAAAAACAAATTATCGCTAAAATATCAGTTCGACGTTCTTAAAAAACCGTCCTGCGTATACCGTATAAGCAGCCATTTAAATTAATACCGCAGTGATACATCAAATTATCAATAACTTAAAGTTCGGATTTTCACCTACATTAACGTAGCTGAACCAAGTAAAAAAATTTCAACGAAAGCTCTAATCAAAGTATAGGCTGCTACATTCTCTAATATAGGTTTATTGGTTCTTATTGTGCATTCCATTTATTAATTGTTCATTTTGATCCTGATTTGGCGTATAGCAGTGAGAGATGCGGTTGATTTGGGGTTTAATTTCCGCGCTGGTCAAATAGTACACAGCGTCGTCAAAGGCTCGCCCCCGCTGCGACGGTTCTTCAAAACTGTGTTGTGCGGACGCTTAGCCATGGAGATGGGCTCTACCACTCTCTACACGCTTCGGTGCAATACCGCGAATATAATGAAGATTTGATTTTGATTTGATCTTTCTGTCACAAGAAAGCGGCGGAGGCGCAACAAGTAGCTCACTCAATAATTTCCAGACACTTGCCTGCCACTCAAAAGATAGGAACTCACCTCAGGTGCCAATCAATCGAAAAATTTGAACTTTAAGTTGAAAAATTCCGGTACATATAACATGCATGCTTAATGCTTCGTGTTGAAATAAGCTCACTCTTTTTCTAGTGCAAGAAAAAAGTGCACAACAAAAACTGCATATTGTTGTACTTACTAGGGTATGCAATTTCTTTTTTTCATTATTAATAATAAAACTGAACAAATAATACTATTGATAATAAAACTAATAAAATTGATAATAAAACTAAACAAATAATACCATTGATAATGAAACTATTAAAGTTGATAATAAAACCAAGCAAATGATAATTGATAACAAAACTAAACAAACGATAATAAAACAAACAAATAACACTAAAAGTTATTATTCAATTATCACGGCCATAGTATTCACGTAATATTTTGTACAATGCATGCCATCAGGTAGACCAATTACAGTGTTACAGTTACTGCAATCGGTCTACCTGATGGCATGCATCGTACAAAGTATTACGTGAGTACAGTACTGTAGGGCCGTGGTAATTGAATAATCGCTTTTAGTATTATTTGTTTGTGCGTTTCCAATCAAGATCAAGTATGACGCTGAAATTAGAATTTTATCAGAAATTTTTTCCGACTATCATGTACCTTTTTAAATTTTGTCACCAAAAAAGCAAAAATTTTAGCTGAAATTATTTAGTGAATTATGACTTGACGTTGGTAAGATAACGTCATTTCCAAATTGAATGACGTTGAGGAGTTTCCTGCAGAAGAAAGCTCGATTACAACTATAGTTACTGCTGTTTGCACACGTTTGCAGTTGATCAAAATTTTTGCAACAAACGACAAAACAGTTCATACTCATTAACCAGACTTTTGGCACAAATCTGTAGTGGCTTTTATTAAGTATCTCGGAATAAATCAGAAGTTTTGTAGGAATGAGTATTGTCGGTATCACGGTCTCTATTTGAGCAAAAGTATTTTGGAATCACCTAATTTTTACCATTACCGACAATTTGGTTCTTAACTAAACTAATTATGTACTGTAAGTGTTACTCTCTTAACTATGCCAATTGAATATGTGTGCCGATGATGTTCTGGGAATAAGTTTGCCGATAATTTGAGAGTGCTTGTGTGAATACTAACATTTCATTATTTCAGCAGTTCGTAGCGTACAGTATTTATCCTGTCACAATAAAACGAAAGAAGCCCTTAATGAGCTGGCTTATTGGAGTTGTCGTCTACGATTTTACCTCCTTCAGATGAGGGAATCCTGTTGAGTGCTTTTCCGAACGGCACAACAAACTAACTTGCCCACTTGTTCTCCACCTTGTCTTTAATGCTAAACGTAAAGGAAGGAAGCAAGCTGTAATGAAGCTCTTTGAGTCTTTGGTTTGACCCGTTTCTTCCTCAAAGGACTTTCAAATTTGCATCCTAATTTCGTTGAAGGTGATTTTCTAAAGTTACATTGCTAAACTATTTGCAAGAGTGCAGATACTAACTTTAAGAAAGAACAAAATGAAGCACCCAGGTCCCAGATTTGGTAGACTGTTAATGATAGCTTGAGAAGGTTCGAGATAGTTTAGTTTTGAAAACTAATTGACGGATGATTACAGTTCCATTGAGCGCAACGCGAATGTTTTGGTGTACTATTCCTCAAAAGTCGCACTTGGGAAAAGATGCATATATTCTTCAGATTGACTGACCTTGACCAGCAACAACCATCCCTTAAGGTGATGGAGGGTAATCGATCCTCCAACCCGGCATGCGGATGTCATGTTTCCCTTGGATAAAACATTTTTTACTGCATGATAAAAGTGTCACCGAAGCCAAGCAATAGATTTTATTTTTAAATCTGAGTCGCCCAAACGTGTGACTGGGCACTCTTATTTATTATTTTTTGCTGTGTAGACTATGCTATACTTGCCAGCGGTGGGAGACAACAGCACCACTAGTTTCATAAACTCGTAGAATCCATTTTATCTGAGACGAACGTACGATACAAAAAAAAAAACAACAAAAATACGCCATAACCAAACTGTGACGAATTAGGCTATAACTAATAAAAAAATCGATTATAATATAAGCGTGTAAAAAAGTGTTGCGCGTGAAAACTTGAAATCACTGTTTTACTATTCATACGTCGAGGAGACGAAATAAAAGGACCCATGTCAGTCCTACTTTGACTTTCCTTTAAACGTTGTCTACTGAAAATGTCAAAAATGTTGTACATCCAGAAAGTAGATGTACATAACTTCTCGTTTACAGCTGCTGCCAAAGCAGACGAACTAATAGTCCTATTTAGGCCACAGTCAGATGTTGACTTTTCAGCACGACACTCTAATAGCTTGTTGAGGGGCTGATAGCAGTGGCGTAGCTAGGAGTTTTGCCGCCCGCGGCGGTTCAAGAAATTGCCGCCCCCAAATGAGTAAAAATTTTTTAAGTATTAATCATCTTCACATGCGGCCATCTATTCTCCATGACAAAATATCTGCCAATTAAAAGCGCGCTGACTCGCAAACTACATCAATGATTACGATGTTAGTGTGTATTAACCGGTTTAGTTAGTTACAGTGTCTTTCATTTCCGTACCGTCAACACAAGAATAATACGTCAAATAATATGCAGTATCAGAGGCGCCCCCAGGTTTTGGCAAAGGGGGGAGCCACAACCGGGGGTGAAATCCTCAGCCGCCAGAAGCTAAAGGGGTCTAGGGGCGTAGCCCCCAGCCGACAACGAATTTTGACGGTTTTCACATAAAAACACTCATTTTAGCACACTTTTTTATCGAAAAAGGGCATGCAGTGATGCAGTCACTATGGACGATGCAAAAATGTTTCCGCAGCTAATGTCTAAAAGCAGAGGCTTGGCTAAAGTACTGTAAGTGAAAGAGGCTGCAACCGTTGTTAGTTTAAAAAATTATGGACTGAAAGTTAGGTTTTAGCACCTTATTACAGGGCCAAAGGGGGGGGGTCATGGCACCGTGCCCCCCCTCCCCCTTTTGCGTGCGCCTATGTGCAGTATAATTGGACAGCACGAGAGCACGAGAAAAGGGAAGAAGCAGCAAAACGACAAACGTTGTCTCGCTTCTTCATCAATTCTCATTTTTCGCTTTTTGCGAAAAGCAGCTCCACTTTCTTTCACCTTCTTCATTTTCCTCAACTCGCAAAACGATTTTGAAAACGACGCAATACAAAAATGTTAATAAGTACTTGTATAACGCAATTATGGCTCAATTCCTATGCTCCTCAAAAGTCTTTGCACAAACTTTAAATCACTATCATTCGCTTAAGGCCTTTAAAAACATATTTATTGGTAGACTCGCAGTCGTATAATCGTATTACAGTTGAAGATTTTCCTGTTGCTAAAGAGGTGTTATTTTCTAAAGACTTCATGTGACGTAGCTAAAAACTTGCAAGAGTGCCATCTGTGCTAAACTAAAGGAAGTATGACCTCCGTGCTTACGCGATTGATTTCGCGGTTTCCTTAACTTTCAGCTTTAAAATGATAGAAAAATTGATTACACAAAATATGATTGGAAATCATAAATGTACGCAACTTTTAAGATGTTAGAAACGGACTCAATTAATCGAGGTTGTCCTTTACTCCATTTCCTTTTGAGTTTCATCATTGTGGCTGCATTATAGAAAATAAGCGTTCTACATTTTCACCACGAGCCACAATGCAGGATATGAATAAGAAATTTTGCACTCAGTTTACGATAAAACTTTAACGTTCTGCTCATTTTTCATGAGCAGTTTAAGATTTAAATCTAAATGGTACAAAAGAGGACAATTGGCAGCTTATGAGTGAGTGTTCTCGGTGGACCATTCGTTTTTTAAGCAGGACGTATGGTAGCCTTCTTTTAGCTGCAAAAGATTGATTTACAGTACACAGAAAGCGGAAGTGCGTTTTACGGCCGCAACACGCCGAAAAGTAGGACTCTGTTGTGCTATAAAATTTACGGACGTCACCAATTACGGCCGTAAGCGGACAAAAACAGTTTCTGTGTAAATCCACCATAAATCGAACAAACGGACTTGTACATTGTACAACTAACTTGAGCTTGCAAGACAAGAACAGGCTTATACGGACTGCGTGACTCACCTAAATTGTGACCATCGCTTGCATAGCACTGCCTAGTGCATATGCTGCATGCATTTGCACGCAGAGTGTGAGCGATTCAAATACAGTCAAACCTCGGTTTTCGAACGCATCGGTTCTCGACCAAATCGATTTTCGAACAATAAATTCGGGATTTTTACCTTTCAGACTTCGAACATAAATTTGGATCACGACCAAACCAAGCGAATGCAAACAGACTAATTGCCTGCTCCCATCGCTTTAACACAATGTTTCATTATCAATTTCTGCAATAGTACCGTACAGTATCTTAACCTTTAATGTTTTCGACGTTTTTAAAATAAAAGATACGAAATGTTTACTTCACAGTATGTTTTTTTTATCATCTTAACTAGGAAATCCTTTATTAAAATAAAGCACAATCTATTTCTACCCATTTTTATTTATGGTATACATTACAGAGTTCAGTTTATGGTGTAAAATACTAAAAAATACTTTACAAAAGTTGTTTTCTAGACTTGGAACGGATTAAAACTATTTACATTAATTCTAACGGAAAAAATTGTTTCGGTTTTCGAACAAATCGCTTTTCGAACAGCCTTCTGGAACGGATTATGTTCGAAAACCGAGGTTTGACTGTAATGCGAAGACGAAAAAGAAAACAGTACGCAATTGTGACATGTTGAACATCAAAATCAAATCTTCATCATACTAGCGATAATGCACCGAAGCGTAAGCGAGATGGCGGGCTCATTTCCGCAAATTTGCGCCTGGGCATTGTGCAACACAGTAAGATGATTTACGATTAGCAAATAAGCCATATAGCAAAGTAATGGTTGTTCAAAATAAAATAATTATTGTTTTTCAAACTAATTCACTGGTTTACAAAATAAATAATTAGGAAATAAAATTACATAAAGCTTATCCAAAATGCCGCCCCCCAGGCGTGCCGCCCGGGACGGACCGCCTCCCCCGCCCTCTTTTGCAAAGCCACTGCCTGATAATGCATTGAAAGGCGAAATAAGCCACACCACTGACCTACATGGGCCTGCGTAGGACTCAGGAAGGTTGTTTCAGGCGGTTTGAACTAGGATATGACAAAGCTTGTCCATAACATGGTGGTTTAAATGCGACTTTCAAGTTAAAAGCCTTGTGACTCACGATTAGAGCACATCGCATTCAACACTTCATTTCAGTTTCTGAAAGAGTGCATGTCTTGATTGGACAGAATTTGTCAGTGCTGGGTTCAAGTTTCCGTTCCATATTACTTGATTCAGTTCGATATTTCATTTCTACATGCATATCAATGCCTCCATAAGCTGGTTTATATATTTTTTCAACCAAAAACACATAGGCTTATCCTGCACCTATACCTTGGAAAAGGATGAAAACTTATTTTTTTCGCAAAAATGCTATCAATTAGCTTTCTTCAATGCGTAGTTTTCGACATTGATCTAAAAATCCAAAAACAACATCAAAGTCAAGGGGAAAACAAGGCTGAAAATAAATAATTACATCAGCGGGTTGGAATAAACAAACAAGGAATAATGCGTTGGAAGCAGCAAAACAAAACGTGACATCCTACATTTTTAATCATAATGCTCTCGTTTGAACTCGATCATTTATCAGGCCCATCATCAAGTGGGGCTATTCTGGACATGTCATTTGAAAAAAGTTTTCTCTTTTGAGTTGATTTTATGAAGTGAGACTCATTCAAACCGCTAGAAAAATCTTGCTTTTCTGCTAATGCTTTTCAGCAGTTGCGCTTTTCGGGTTGCTCATAATCGCCTGTTTCTGAGGTTATCATTAACAACCTAAAAAGTTATGTCTTCTGTAGCGTCGTTTAAGTTGTTATTGTAAAACAGGATTTGGCATTTGGTTAGAATGGAACCACGGTCTAACTAGGGCTAGGCTGTTTGGCTTTCCATGCAGCGCACGCGTGTGTAACCGATGAACGCCGCAAAAACGCGCAGCTTTAACTGAGTTGAGAACAACCCTGTCTTGTTTGTTTTTTATATTGACAAATCGGTAGCAAATTTGCTTGTTATTTTCACAGCCTTTTGTATATTCTGTTAGCGAGCAAAGCTGAAGCTCTTTTGAGCGAGTCATTGAACTTTGGTCACTGGAAGGTACGGACGTACCATCGCATTTAAAGCATTTGTAGCATATGAATTTTACTGGATAATTTATGGAATCTTGGTTAAAGGTTACGGCTGTTTTTACCGAAGTAGAATTGGAGTTGATTTGAACCGCTACTCCCGCTCCAATACTATATGGCGTGGCCACTGCCCCTTAGTTAGTTGAACTTAATTGCTAGCCTAATAAAACCTGGCCACTGCCACACCCAGAGATATGCGTTGAGTTACAGAACCTTTTGCAGCAAAAAGAAAAAAACAAGATGTGACACTTTGCAAAGACAAAAAATATTTTTTGTTTTTTCAAAGCCCGTAAAGTTCTGTAATTTCCGTAAAGATATTGAAAACAACGCTAATAGCTTTTGGCTATTAATAACCCTTTCAAAAACGTATTGATGATGTGGGTTTATACAAAAGATTGATTTTCACCTAAACAATTACGAATCATTTGCTTGTTTAGATAAATCAAAATAAACTTTGCTTTGACTCATTTTGGTTTGACGTAAGCTTAAAATGCTTAAAGTAATTATTTATCGTTGTAGAATTAAACAAAATTTGTTTATTTGATATTTAAGTGCTCAGTGACTGATTCAGCTCTTAGTCTTAGGCTTAAAACATGTAAGATTGTTTTGTCTGTGATGTAGTAAAGTCGTGATATGGATAAGGTTGCTTAAACTGACATTCATAATAATCTTTCCTTCTTTCGAATACATTCATCAAATTTTAACAAAAATAGACTGATATTTCACAAAAATTTTCCGACACTTCCATTGTCAGACTGGCCTCGTTATTATAATGCAGACATTACCAAATGATTGGAGTTTGACGATGAAATAAGGCCGGTTAGTGTTTTGATGGAATTTTTAAGTTGAAATGACGAGTTTTTTTCCCGACTATAACATTGTGTTTTACTCCCTGGTTTGTTTATTTTATCTGTTCGACAATTTGATCAAACACAAATTTGGTCTAACTTTCGCGATCTGTGACCTTATTTTGAAAAAATAACTTTTTACTGATGTTAGTTTGTGTACCTTAACGTCCGAAGAAACTGTCTTTATCTCGTGACAACTTCGCGATCTCAAACTTTTATTACTTGACCCCAAGTAGGATCGTAACTCCTGGTTGGTGAAGCGCTGCTCCGATTCACAACCGCGCAAGATCGGTGCTGCCAAAATTAGACGCTTCTTTTCTTCGTTCCTCAAAGCATTTTTCTCACGCTTATTCCTTCTGCTTAGGTTCATTAATAAAATAAATAATTTACTGAGAATATTTTGAAATTATAAGCTTAAAATTCGACAGTGTTTGAAGACTTGAGGAGACTGCGAAGTAAGCACGTATGCTCCTCAAGTTAACAGCCAACACCAACAGAGATGCACTCAACAATGTTGGGAAACGCATCAACATATTGGCTTAAGGTTAATTAGTATTGCAGAAAAATTAATATTTTTTACGATATTAAGCAAAGTTGACTACTTTCTAAATAATGTGAAAAAGTTTCATCGAAAGGATATCATGTAGGTCTATAAGTATCCGGCGGTGAACAAGACACTTCTCGTAGCCCTGAAGCGTTTGCAGTCGAAGCAGTGAACATCTGTACCTGAAGTTCAAAATTACATGAAGCTAAAAGTTTATGGTTGGGATTTCGTTCACAAGTGAGCTTTATGTTCTGTTCGTATTCTTTATAGCACTGGGCCACCACGGCTCATAGACTCCGCGGCCCCACTGAAAAGTTTTCTTCCATTTTCGCGCGAGAGCAGTGGGTGTTAAATAACGAGCTTACCAAAGAGTTGCCGGCCATCTGCCTACACCACTATGAGATTGGGGAATCCCGTAAAGTACTTATTTCATCGACACAATAAAACCAACTATCGCCGGCTTGTTTTTCACATTGTTCCTATAAGGCCGAACGTCAAGAGGAAGGCTTGAATATCAATTTTAAGATGATTGGTTTGACTTAACTTGGAATTGAACCTCAAGCCCACTGCTACACAAGCAGATGCTCTATTTACTTGGCCATCTGATCGGTTTATCGATAGGATTTGGCATATCGTTTTGTGACTGATGACCCGCATTTCAGGAACTTGTATATTTAACATTTCGACTTCATTTTTCGCAACTATCGTTTTTCGTTGCTATTAGGTGCCCACGTTTTCCTCATTATTTAGTAATTATAGTCTTAAATTGTTGCTAGCGTTCGAAATTATGTTCTTAAAATAGTTTAAATTATTGAAAAATTTATGGTAAGCCATTGGTTTGTACGCAAAGTAATGACATTTGTCTCTTCTTCAATTCGTATTACAGACAAGAAGTTTGCTCACCTTTTTTAATGAATACTGTCAATGTTTTTTTTCATGGTTTGGCTAGTGGATTTATTTAACAACTTTGAAAGACCGCCAATTTTTAAATTCGTAAATAAAACTGCAGTCAACGACTGTTTCAACAAAAATTTGCAGGTTTCAAGAGACCGCTGGACAATTTTGAGAGACCGTTTCGGTTTCTCAAAACGCTTTAAAAAAACCTTAATACTGTAACATTTTATAAAATTGAATGAGAAACACTTGTAAATATGCATGCCCTTACCTGACTTTACATTTGGGGCAATGAAAAGTCCCGTTAGTTTTCTTAACATATGGATCAATATTAACTTATTAAATTGAGGGGAAGTCACCAGCAGGAAATGCAAGATCTTGACAAAGTGCAAAAGGAAAAGCCCTCTATTTAAGAGTAAACTTCTGAAACTAAAGGTGAAGCACTGCTATCAGCATAGGAGCTAAAGGCTACTAACAATGTAACTCAAGCACTTGAGAGTGCTTATTAGTTAGGCTTATTGCGTGAAAAGGTTAAGTTTACCACTACCTGATATCACAAAAGCACTTTTCGTGCAAATAATTTACCACGTCAATTACAGTACAGATTGATTAAAGAGCAATTTTAAAGTGCACGAATAGACCTACAATTATTACCATACGTTTATCAATTATCAGTGTAATCCAATCACTATTTTGCTGCCAAACGTTACAAAGAATTTTTTCGCTTAAAGTTACAATCAATTGCTGATAATGAAAATATAAATTATACAGTCAAAATGTTTATCACCTTAATGATTTTATGTAGCATCACTTTAATGATGAAAATATGCTTCATTTTTGTCCTTTAAATATTCATGAATTGAAGTTGCGATTCTCAATATTTTTATATTTGTGGCGTTGCAAAATGTTGTTGGTTTCATATGCTTTCCTGCAATTCATGGGAGTTTAAGTGAATAAGCTAGGGGGTGTGGAGGACCGCTTCAAGCTTTCCCAGTGAAGCCCGGGATGGTATTCAGAAAGTTTATCATACTGATTTCTCTGAAAAATGTTTTCTACTTATTAGTTATCAGGTAGGCCTACTCACGTAAGACCAATATAGGTAAGACATTTTGCTTTTACCTGTGAGACGACGAAACGTATGCAGTACCCAATAATATTCTGATCTTGCTTTCAAGCTTAATCTTAAGCTTCTATGCGGAAGAATGGAGCAATTCTTGGTGGTAATTTGAAGTTAGGAGAATGATGTTATGACATGATACGGTGAACATCAACAGACTTAAGTTACAAAATCACAAAATTTCAGAATTGCATTAACAAATTTAATAAAACTAAACCATAAACGCCAACTGGTAGAAACATGACACGCATCTAAAACTTTTTTGGGGGGAAGTGGGGGAGGAAATGACAGCGCTTTTCCAATATTCTGAATTCTTAAATACTTTTACTACTGCAAATGAAAAATGGTTGTAACGAAGAATGACAAGAGATGTTGTGCCCATTTAAACAACCGGATACGTTTTCGGTAACCTTCTGATGCAATGATAAGAAAACTTATTCCAGTCGTCAGCACGTCCAACGTTTGCAGACAGAACGCTCGTGGGTTACGAGTCGTGATTAATCTTAATTGCTTTTTTTCAATTACTTCCTATTGAAAGTTTAATTAAGGTGTGGAAAATCCACGAGATTTCGGCCGACTTGCATAAACGAAACAAGACGAATGTGTTTTTGACAAGTCATTTAGCCTACAAATGCTTTGCAATCGTGTAGTAAGAATATTACAATATAGAAAAAACTTCAAGTCTGCAAAAATCTGAAATTGATATAAACTCCTTGCCAACTCGCAAACTGAAAGTTTGATGGCATTTACCGCACCGTCATGACAATGAGTTTTGACAGAGCTGAATACAGATCAGCCAACGTCACAGAAGTTGATTGAGTGCTACCATCCATCCAAATATTTTTATGACGAACCATTCCAAATTTATTCCCGGTTTTGTTATTTATCATACCTTGGAAAGTCTGAGATAGTTACTAGTATTCGAAAAAAAGAAAACTGCTCAAGCATCGTGATTTTTATCTTTGTAGATATTAAGGAAAAAGTCCATCTTGTTACATCCGTGTTGCCGCTGTTGACGACTGACGAACAACCTATAAGAAGCAGCTTATTTTGAAGCCGTTTCGTGGGCCCAGTATGAGCTTTTCCTGAAAAACCCTATCCGCCTCTGGCAAGTTTCATTGGGTTATCAACTTATGAACAAGAAAGATATGCGTATCTCTGTGCCAGGCCCTCTAGAGATGTAATAAACATGTTAATTTGTCATTTCTTGATGCCAAGATTTTAATAAACCGATTGTTTTGCATAATCGCAAAAGCTTTTTGACTTTTTGCATATTATATGATAGAAACTGAATGGAAAAAGCAAAAGTGAAAAGCTAATCAAAAGCTAAAAATAGTAGGCTACTGTACTTATTCTTTGTGTGTGAAATCAGAGTAATTTGGTTAAATTTAAAGCTAACCAGATCAGTTAGCAACGGCGTATGCATGGGACTCTTATGCCCTCCCTCTCAAGCCCCCTTCAATACATGTTGAAAACCAGTATTGCTCAGGATCTCCCCCAAAATTGTGCCTTTTGTAATAAATCTCCCCTAGTATGTGCCCTCCTTCAGTAAAAATTTCTGCATGCGCCCCTGCCAACTACTAGGCCTAGAATTTTTCTCCATAAAGCTGTTCAGTGCCTTTTGTCAACAATACGCATCACCCCAGTTGCACTTTAGTACTTCACCCGTACAGTACTGTACTATAACGTAGTATTAATTGGTGAAAGTGCAGACAATACTTGAGTTTATCGTGTTCAATGGTACTTTGAAATTCCTTCTCCAAAAATACACAAGTTTTGCTCAAATTCGGTTAAAATTAGCCTAAAAAACTGCATTCCAGAACTGTTTTTGAGAAACTTCCATTTTTCAATCAAAAGCAAGCTATAATACGATTTTTCAAGGAGTAAATCACAATGGATTGTGCTTGGCACTAAGACTGACAACCGTTGAGCTGCACCATATTGTAATTCTATTGTTTTAACATATTTGGTTATTGTACACATCCATCATAGCAGATACTAACGTCTGTTAGTCAAAAATTCCCACTAATTTTCATTATCAACCAGTAATTGTGTTCTCAATGCTAATGTCGCATTTGAGTCAAATCAATCAAGCTACACTCATTACTCAAGTAGCCATGGCATTGACTGATGGGGGCTGAAGCCTCTCATATATTTTTTCAGCCTCCCCCATAGGAACTTTGAGTCCCCCTTCAGCCCCCTCTTTCAAAAAGTTATAACTACAGTACTCCCTGTTATTATAGCACTTCAACGATGGCTTATGGCAGAGATGGCGAACCACTGACTCGCGGGTCACACTGTGACCCTCTTGCAGAATCCAGTGAGCTACTTGTAGTTTCAAAACTTTTGAGAAAATGTTAACAAAAGGTGTAACTTTCTTTTCTCTTGCATTCATGACCTTTTTTTTGCTCTCACACTTACCGTTTGCGGAAACTTTTGCGTAGTGAAGACCAATTTTTGCTCATTCTTGACAAGTCCCTCATTACTATCAGTAAATCCGTGAACCCTTTTTTCATTTTTCAAATTAAGGCTTCGTATGTGACCCAATAACTAGAAAAGGTTCGCCATCCCTGGCTTATGGCGTCACATGTCATTCGTTTCTTTTCTTCATTGATACCATCAAACCAATGTACTAACAGTTACAACTTTGTGACAAAGGTCAACAAAATCGCAAAAACTGTTGAATATTCTGGTAACTTCGTGTACAGAGCTCTCAGAGCTTTATTGTGGTGTCACAGTTAAATTTTTTCCAGCTAAAAAAAAACTTTTGGGCAAACAATAGCGAAACAACAAAATATCAAGTTACACATTAGCTAGCTCAGGGCTGGGCAAACTACAGCCTGCGGACCGCATGCGGCCCGCGAGACCATTTTACGCGGCCTTCCGGCTCTTACAAAAATATAAACTCCAGCCGTGAATCAAGCAGGACCTTTTCTTTCACTGATTTTCAGTGGAAAACAGGACATCTGAGGACTTGCAGACCTTTTGCTTTTGCTCTCCCAATCAGTGCGGCCCTCGGCTTTAAGTTTTTTCAGATGTGGCTCTTCATGTGAACAGTTTGCCCACCCCTGAGCTAGCTTATCCTAGGAGCAGCAGCGAAGCGAGAAATTTTAAAGTAGGGGGCCATAATTTCCCCATTTTTTCAAGCGTGTTTTTTTGTCAGAATTAATTTGAAGCTGATTGAGAAACAAGAAAAGCTCAAAGGGAGTAGGGGGGCAAGCTCACCCGCAAAATTTTTAAAAATTGTACATGCTGTAATGGCTATTTTAGAGATTTTTGAGTAATTTCAGAGAAATTTTGTTTAAATTTTTTGACCCTAATTCTGAGTGCTTTGCAAAATATGATGTTTGCACATTTTCGATTATGTGTGCTTAACCTTCCTAGACCTAAAATGGGGTCAAAATGACCCCAGGGTAATAACATTTTGCAAAAATTTCGAAACAACAGGCGGTTAGATTAACGCAAAATTATCGTTTTCTTTCTGAAATGGTGTGTAAAACATTGACAAAAAGTATCAATGGGATACCAGTTTTGTTTTAGTGTTTATGACTGTTTTATGTGTTGGGGTAATTTCTGACCCATTTCAGGAAAATGTGTTGATATGAAATATTGGCCTAAAAACACTTATCGCTGAAATATTTGATTTTTTATAATTTTTTTTCAGGTAATAACACCCGAGATGTCTCATAAATATCTCACAGATAAAAAAAAGAGAACAAGTTGATTTGATTTCTTCATCTTTATCCTCCTATCACGAAAAAGCGGCGGAGGCGCTATACGTAGGACGAATCCAGACTCGCTAAAGAATTGCCTTTGTTTCCAAGTTTTCCGGTTGAATTTTTTTCTGAATTTTTAAATTTGCTGCTTGCCAGATTTCACAAAGCAGAGATAATCACCGTGAAGCATCTTATCCAAGGACGCAACAACGTGACTAGGTTGGGAGTTGAACCATTAGCCTTGCGATCATGTTCGTCGTAAAAACGACGCTCCAAACCACTGCGCCACGCAGCCGACAAGTTTTACATACTTAATCCGATTCTGAGGTTGATAGCGAAGAAGAACTTGTTTGTGGTGAGGATTCAGAAACAGAAGACAGTATCTTGCCCAATAAAGATGATTCTTCCTCTTCTAGTTACGAAGAAGAATGCCAAGACTCAGACGAATATGATGATAATGAGGATTGCATAACCTAAAGAGATGGGACAAGATGGAAGAAAAATTAGATGGGACAAGAGGAGATTTCTAAGTAGCTATGGCATCAATTAGAGGGCCTCTACCACGACAGGTTCCACTACCCAGGGTTGGAAATCAATACCCCAAAAAGAAATAATCGATATTCGATAGTTCACCAAAAAGTAAAGAAATAATCGATTTCGCTGGTAGTTTAAAAAAGTAAAGAATAAAGAATATTGTAATCGATATTCGATATTACACCGAGCATTTAGCGATGTACGCCAAGCATTTTTCGCGATGTCCTCACATTCATGCGGTAACTTACAGACAAACGACGGACATAGTATATGCGAAGCAACTTTGCCATTAAAAATCTTTTTTTTTGTTTTTTTTTGGCGCAAAAAAATTTATTAGCAAAAACAAGGTAATGACATACCGACAATTATTTTAAGTTTACTAAAGTGAGATAAAGTAACCTGGGCAAAAAGAATCGAATATGGAATATCGAATTGCGCCGAAAAAAAAAAAAGTGAGGACAAGGCCATATTCGATACTCATTCAAAAAAGTAAAGGCTTCAGTGCATTCGATGAACAAAAAGTAAAGAATATCGCAATCGAATATCGATTACAATCGATTTTTCCCAACCCTGCCACTACCGATACCAGCAAATTTAAGAAAAGGAAAAAGAAATCGTTGTGCATTTTGTCTAAGGGCGAAAGACACAAAAGATAATTCTAAATGTTCGTTATGCTTTGCATTCATCTGCCCTAAACATACAAAACCCAATGAAACAACTTGTGTAAACTGTAACTAATTATTTGTAGCCATTGTTTTAGTTAGTAGTGAATTTTGGTTTTCAAAATAAAGCTTCCAAGTCTATGAGAAATACTTTTAGTTAGTTTATTTGATTTATGAGCCTTAATAACGTATTAAAAACAAACAAAATAAAAACGATTGGGGTCAAATTTGACTCGATTTTAGTATTCCGTGTGTAATGCGAGGTTTTAGCAAGAGGAAGGTTAAGGCGTGAGGCTTATTGCTATCGAAAAAGTTCAAAATTATGGAAAAATTGTATACATCAAAAACATTTTTGAAAATAGCTGTTGGGTGGATGCATACCCTCATCCTACCCACTGAATCCGCCTCTGGCCATATGCTACAAAAACCATCAAAAGAGTCTGGCATATTTCAGTCACTTGGCACCATTAGTTTTCCTCTTTTTTATCAGAAGGCAGAGTCAAAGAGGTTGACACGTTTACAAACGTCGATCTAACTACTACGTGTTATGAATTATGATAGCCAGGGGAAACTTGAAGTCATCAAGCAGTCTCCAAGTGACTTTTAGTGAAGCAAAGTGCATGATACGCATGATGTATGTTGCGATAACAACGAGAGCAAAGCCCCCCAAACGTTGGTATGGTAACACAAATTTCAGCCCCTCCCTTACATAAAAGTTCTTCCAACGCCACGGCTTGTAAGTGCGTTGTGCTAGTTTAATTTTAGGAAAGCACCAAATTAACTTCACCCTCTAATGTTGTCGTCTGAAGCAAGCCGTCTACAGTCCATACTTCACCTTCATGACCAAATCATGTCGATTGCTTTCCGATTGGACCAAAAAACGGTCAACTCAAGGAAACGATTTTTGGGACTTAGTCTTGGACTGTCATGGAATGGTAAAGACAATACTTATGAGCTTGGGTCTCTTCTCTTTTTCGCCATACTGATAATTTAACTTTGTTTCACGTTTAACTTCTTATAAAAGGTTGAAAATTTGAATACCGAGAAAAGCTATATGGTTTTGTCAACACATTGTCAAAACAGAGCTAACTACAGTGTATACTACTCTTGTGAACCTTTCTTTGATGCCAAAATAAAGTTTTTGGTATTTAAAATCACAGTGATGCGACATTCGCTCTAAAATTTCAGTCATGCTCAAAATATTTCATACCCGCGTAGCAGCAGTTTCAGTAACATAATAATGGCAAAAAAGTGTTAATTTGTAAATAATGATTTTTGATATCTAATGACTGTTTGTCTTCGACTAAGCTTGCTGTACCAGAGAAAATTTTGTAGCCCACAGTTGTCTGATTATTGATCCAATATCATCAGTTTATTGGCGATGGGCAAGCCAAGCGGCATAAGTTGCTGCTTTTTGGTGTTATTTCTTAATGGCAAACAGAGTAGCCTAACAAATTTGCAAAGCGGCAATTCTTGCTGGACGATTTGATGTTTGATAGCAAATAACAAAAATTGAAATGCATTCTTGTATTTTATTCTATGATTTGTTATTCCAAATGCTAATTTTCGTTAAGAAAAAAGTTACATTAAAAAATAGTCTTCACTAAGCGAAAAGTTTTAAACTTTTAACTACGAAGCTGTTCACTTTTAAGGTTAGGTTTTGGAAACAAAAGTTTGCGCTTGCTTTGTTCAGAATTGTTAAACACTTTCAAAACCTACTGAAGCCAGAAGTGAACGTTTAGTTTCACTAAAAGACCGATTATATTTGCCATATAAACAGAATCGTTGCCACAGAAAACTTTTCTACAGCAAAACCTCAACTATATCGTCGTACAAAAATAGGTTTTGAGTTTTTTCGAACGTGTCTGCTCTCGTGCCTATAACAACTACATATTGCACAGTAAGATTAGCATTTCCATCTGCAAATAAAATTCACAGCTTTTAATTCAGAACTGGTTTATTTCCAGCAACATATTTTAAACGATTTTCAAAGCAATAAAAAGAGTCAGAATTAAAACATTCGTAACAGAGATATGAAAACTTAGCACAGCAAATTCTAATGGGCCGGCCCGTACATAGAAATCTTTTAGCGATGTGCCAACGAGTTGGTAGTGGCTCCTTTGCCATCACCCGAAAACTTTGCTTTATCACGTTCACAAGCACAAGAAATATCAAAGATTGCTCAGGGAAATAACCTATCACCTTCAAGTTCAAATACAGTTAAAGCTTGCACACAAGCAGTCGTGCAGTATAAATGAAAACAATTTAGCACATACATATTGCATTGTCACGAAAACTGGCCAATTTCATCTGTGATAAGATTCAAAAAATGATTTCATTTCCGCAAAAATCAAACGACGATCTGACAAGCAATTGGCATGTTGGAAAATTAATGTCTTTTTGCAACGCACTGATAGCCGTGAGGTTAATTATAGCATAAAAATTATTGCGACTAAGTTTTACAAAAAGAGACATAAATAGAAAAGGTAATGAAGATGTCACCATCGATTTTTTTCACAATTTTCGTCTAAAAGTATTCTATTCCAAAACACCGAACAAAAGAAGAACAGGCACATCTTTACAAGTTATTTAAAAACTGCTCAATCATTCTAAACTTTCTAAAGTATTAAAGTGCGTTTGATTTGGTGACTCCAAAAAAAATAAAAGGAAAAACAATAAATAATAATTTAAGAATATTCGTAATACAATTGTAAAAGTATAGACCTAAGCGCTAGAAAAACAGAACTTTCAAGCAGAAATGATTTAACCAAGGTTCTCAGTTAGAGAAAAGCAGACTTGGTGTTTTCTTCTTTCGGTAATTGCACACAATATGCTTACTTTCTGTTTGTTAAAGCACTCATTTATGATTTAACGATGGGTGCTCAGCAAACTCAATAACAGAGATTGGCATAGATTCCATAAATAACGTACAAACAGTGTTTTGTAACAAACTTTAATACTAACAAAATTTTGTTGACAATAAACAGACTGCAATAAAATAAGACTAATGCTACTGTTGTAGCTGAATTAGTAAATAAGCACAAAAATAAAGCCTTGTACAATAAACTGTGAGAAACTGTTGCTATTTCGCAGCTGATGCAGTTTTTATCAGCTAAATATTGTTACATAAGCAATGCTTGCGCTACTTTAGTGCTAACTTACTCTTAGTTTTCAATTCAAACCAACTTCGCATCAAGTTCCACCATCCGGTCATCCTACAGGTACATAATCGTGGTATAAACGTAACTCGTTAAAAATCAGCTTCTTCTCTTGGCATGTGAGCCAGACTGAGAAAGACCTCTCGAAAACTTGCTTGTATTTGCTGTGTTAATGTCTTTGTTGTGCGAAGATATTTGAGATAATTTTTGATCGAAAGCACGACGAAATTGAGAATTTTTAATACAGTAAAGATAGAAAATAAAAACGCCTTGCAATCCATTGATAACTCCATGTAAAATAAGGAAAATTTCTTCAGCATATTCTATATTAACCAAGAATCCTAAAGCCCAAGGTATTCCAAGAACTGGTAAAAGCAATAACACCGCCCTCAGTGCTACTGAAGCTTGTTTCGGACACAGTCGAAAGTTTCCCGGAAGAGTAGTTCTTCTTCTTCTGGGTCTGTTTTGCATGGGTAGCACAATCTGTCCTTCGGAGACATCTTTTGATTCTCGCTTGCCTCTTGGCGTCATTGTTTTCTTATTTTTGCTCATCTGAGCAATTTGAATCGATGTTTTTAGAACAATTAATGTTGTTAAACAAAAGACAAAAGCGAGAGGAGTAACAACAGCATAAATCATGTTGCTTTCTACTCCTACCCAACATACGTTGTACATTGGAATGTTGTCATTCTCAGTAGCATTTAAAATCGTAGGTCTTTTGTCCATATAAGTTCCATTACTAAACCCTATGGCGGCGCAAACAAATACCAAAACAAATGGAAACCCCCAAGCAAAGAAAGTTATAAATGGAATCATTTTTTTCGTGTCTAAAGAAAGGGCTTGTTTGCACGTTTTTAAATAAAGCACTATCCCTTCATTTAACATCCAAAAAGCTGAAGCGAGAGTAAAGAAATGTGTTAGAACAGAGCAAACTTCACAAAATCTAGAGTTAAGATTTACTGCGGACCCTCCAACAAGAAAGAAGAAGTGAAAAAACATAAGAGAAAAAGCTAGGTTGATTTGTACAACGGTGCGGTCGTTTCTTATTTTCTTTTTCAACCATAGTAAAAGTACTATCGTCAAAGCCAAAGCAATGAGACTGACAGATTCGAGCGCTGTCATGACTATTGAAACAACTGTGGGAACTTTGATTGTGCGAACGGCCAGCATAACGCCGAACGACGTGGTGTGGTTGCAAGCGCACGTAACAAGACCGTTATTTTTTGAAACAAAATGGCAACCTTCGGTCGACCAAGACAGATTCTGATTCATTTTCAAGAACGCACATTCGTAAGAAACTCCATTCAATGGCACTTTACGATTCGTACGACGTTCAAGTTCTAACCAACTACTGTCGTGCTTTAGGCTTATGACAGGTTTGACAGAAATACTCTTTTTGACTATATTTTTGTTGTCAGAATCTTGGTAAAGTACAGACAAACTTAAAATACTGCTGGAAGGTGGCAAGATACGAAACACCTTGTTCAATTCTAATTTGTAATTGTCTTCACTATTGGATGATTCAACTGGTTTTACTGGGTTTACTGAAGTCAAGTTGTTGTTGCTCCACAAAACGCGTTGGATATTTGCAGCCACAACTGTAAAAGGGTAAGAAACGGTTTCAAGCTCTGTACTGCTGAATGAAATACGATTTTCGGTGTTGTGGTCAAACGTAACCCAGAAGTCTTCTTCGAGTTTGCCATTATTTTGCTGGGCCAAGATTTGTAGAAATTCTGATTTTGAATTAAACTTGTAAAGTCGCAGTTTCAGATCTGGAAACTCATCAATAGAAAAATTTTTTTCTTCGTTCAACGGCAACATGACACGAGCAAAACCTCTGCTCAAATTATCTTCCCAGTCCCTAACTTCAAACTTTCTTTTAAATCGATCAAACACCTCTTTGCAATCTTCAACATTGTCCGCAGTAGTTCTTTTCAAAAGACGAAGTAGACAATCATCCAAAATTTGCCTCTTAACGTCGCCGTAGTTATTTTTAGTCGCTGTGAATTTAGATGATAACGACACAGGAGTGTGAGACGTAAATGATGTCAATCTTGATGTGGAAGGCGTCATTGATGACGTTTTTGTAGCAGACGCAGCACTTGCTAAATGGTCTATAGTTGTGGAATTTAATGGTAACGATGGAATTTCCGGAGATGTAGTTGTCATTACACTGCTCACGGAACTTTGAACTTGTCCAACAGTGGACTGCAGCGGTCTATTTACACCACCAGCAGTACTAGTATTTTCCTTAAGATGAACAGAAACAGTCTGTGAAAGATCGGTTGGATTTTCTGTGGTGGTTGTTGCTGTTTTTGTTGTGGTTGTTGTTGGCGATGTTGTTGTTTCTAAAACAATAATTTAGTGTGATAGCAGAATAAACAATGATCATAAAACGTGTTACTATCTTTTTTCTTTTGATATTTGAGTCTATTTCAGCTGTCGGAAACGTAGGAATTACATCCTATGTTATTCTGTCGTAAGAAACTATTTTTCAAATTTTATTGATGAATGATTAGTTGATTTCAAAGTTGTCAATACGGCATAGTTACAATTGGTGATAGCATGTAGCATACGTATTATAAGATTAATTAAAGGATGGTGAGTGAAACTGAAATCCACGACTTGCATTCCATTTCATTTCAGCACAACTTGCTTCCATTTCAGCACAACGAAACATCAACATTACTACGATTCAAACCCGGCAAATAGGCTTTTCATTATTATTTAGCAGATACATTAACAGCTTTGCGCGCTAAAATTTCAAATTGTTTGAAACACCATATTATCATCTAACAAACCAAAATCACTAGAAAAAACCTTCAATTGAAACCCAGCTTAAAAAAAACTCGACTGTTGTAAATCAGCTAAATTTTTCATAGCATAATGATAATTATGTCCTTAACGATACTTCAACTTACTAGTAGTTGGTGAACTTCGGAGAGGAACGTAGGGCCTTTCACATATGTAATACCAATTAGAAGTTAATTCATGCTTATCAAACCATTTTCCAAAAAAAGTTCCGTCACCACAGCCATTAATTTGCGTTGAGTTTTGACGTCGTTCTTCATTTGTGTGAAAACACATGCCTTTATGACCGTTTGGTTCCAATTTGCAAACACTACCCTTTTCCGTCTTCCAATTTGTGTAATTTCCAAGGGATTCATTGTCCGGCCATACCCAATAACCTTGTGACAGGTACAAGCCCATGATATAAAAGCCCTGACCTCTCACGCATTCCAGTTTTGGCATGTAGTTCTCAATATGTCTCTGTATTTTCTCGTTTTTGATTTGAAGTAATGTGGCATTCCAACCTCGGCATCGACAATAGGCGGTTTCAAAATTTACTTTTTCATTATTAAAATACAAATACTGTGTGCTTCCGTGGTAAATACTTGTTTTATTCCAGTGGCCATTCCGTCCTGTCAAAAAACAAAAATGTGTTTCAAACTACAAAGGATTTTTGAAATATTTGCACTGTCCTATATCGCTGCATACGCACTCGCAGCAATAAGCGGTCACATTCTTAAAAGCGATGATGAAGTATTTTGACATCGCTGGGCTAAATATTTAATGCATGAATTATTTATCAAACATAGCAAAGTCAAACAATGCAAATATACAACAGCGTAAACATAATATTTACCGAGTGATACAATTACCACGAAAAAGTCGGCTATCAACAAACTAAAAGTTCGCTTTTTAATGACGGTAGATATCACGTATCATGCTACATCTTATCTAAGGACACCACGGTTAGGCTCAGGAGTCATCTACAAAAAACGTGCTAGCATGGCGACCTCACTGCTGACAAAAGAGCACCCATCAAAATTTTATCCAGCGAAAAAATTACCCCTTCCCGAAAAAATTAGGGGAGGGGAAAATTACAACAGGCCCCCGAGATTATAAATATTGCCGCAGTTCGTAACAATATTTTCAACACATTTCAGTTTAGGATTCGTCAAAAGGAAGGAGCTGCGTACCTCTTTCTGGCTACACACAGGTAACGTGCAACGCAACCCAGTAATATATACTGGCCAGCAGTCGTCAATGTTTACATCTACTCACCATCAACACATGAAATAGGTCTGTATCGCTGACTCCAAGTGGGTTGCACAAGCAGGCTCATAAAGCAGAGAGAAACAAATATCATATCAAGTATATCTCTAACACTATTTCTTAAATTTCAATGACAAAGCACAAATTTTTATCTGCAAAAAGTAAAAATTGTCATGGGATGCAGTAGTTTTCTCCATTAAAAAAAAGCGATAGACTGCTGGTCCAACATTCCTTCCAGCAATAGATCTTTATGAGGCCGAACCATATTTTTTCTATGCGTTTCTTTTTTCGAGGTATAAACGGATGCTTTTTTTTGACAAACACGTAACTGCTATTGCAATTTTTGCAGCATCAATCATAAGCCGTGTCGCAGTTTGATCTCAGTGTTAAAGGGCAGGCAGCATGCTACAGAATCTAATTACACAGATAATGACGTCAAGAAAAGCACATTCGTAACGAGCTTTTTGTCTACATTGCGACGAAATACCAGGATTACATTAACCTACTTAATTTTCTTTGCGTTTTAACACTGATGGCATAATTATGTTACGTTAATTCCAATAATCTGCTATTTTACAAGATCCATCTTACAAAACATTACTTTACTGCGGCATTTATCACTCACAAACTTGCATAACTTCGCATTTGCACAAAGTTATCCTTTGATTTAATCAAATTCTTCGCTAATTAAAAACAGGCCCCACTGCAAAATTTGGTTACGCGATAAGCAATTTACGTTACCAGACTGTTTCAGCAATTAGCAGCATCAGAATAATACGTAATACTTGAAATTTTGACGCCATCATATTTCAGCCGTCCAAAATTTGAAAAAAAATGAAAATTGTCCCACAAATTTTAATTACAAAAATAAGGTAGTTTTGGAACGAAAATCGAAATGTTAAAAGTTGAATGCGTTTCCTACTTTACGGTTTTACCACTAGACTATCCTGTTACAACCAAGATGAAAACTTTCAAATGTATAAAACAGCACTATCGAAATTCAATTTTTTTTTAAGCTAACAAATTTACCACAAACTTACGTTTTGAATTCTAGCGGCTTAAAGATTAATGGCAGTGCTTTGGTAAGATGAATATTTTCTACACTTAATTAATGTCATCAATGACATCATTCTTTCCTTAACTGCACTCTTTCTTGAAATCGAAATACATTCTTGTCTCATTGTTGCTCTTA
Organism: Trididemnum miniatum; assembly: GCA_964006365.1. Classification (NCBI taxonomy): domain Eukaryota; kingdom Metazoa; phylum Chordata; class Ascidiacea; order Aplousobranchia; family Didemnidae; genus Trididemnum; species Trididemnum miniatum. The sequence continues at coordinate 16,182,622 of OZ023232.1, read as the reverse complement.
ACACTCAAAATCTAACTAACCAGTTTTCTGTCTGTCGATTTCTATTCATCCTGTATTCACCAATAGTCATACTTCAAAAACCTTCACGCGTGTTATTGACGTCGACGGCTTTTCTGTCTTGCTTCAACACCCTTCAGTAGAGCCATGTTTTTTTGGATAACCAGACGCTAAAAGCATCTGCACTCACAGGTGGTGAAACAGCTTCTCTATCTTGGCATGATGTTATTATTCCAACAGAATGCACGGCACATTACATGCAGCAGATAAGCCACGATCCTCAACTCAGAAACGCACGAGACTGTCAAGGCCTACTACTTTCTGCCGACCTCTCGGACGAATGTTCGATAAATCTTAGGTCGTTATCTTTTTTGAATTGCCAGCACTTAACAATTACAGACGTCGACTAAATTTTATATTGTAATATGCCTTATCGTAAATACTTAATGGTCTCAAATCGGTATAATCATACAGTGTAATAATCCGCAATAAATCCCATCAGCACTCTTTTCAAAGCTGTAGTCAGATCTCGGTAGCGGGTAGGAACTGCACCTTCGCAGGACTCGGGCTTCTAGTAAAGCTGACTCTTGCAATTTTACTGTAAATAATAAAAGGGCCCGGGTCAGTTGAGCAATGTCTAAGGTGTCTTCCACTGTTTTCTCTGAAATATCTTTCTCGATTAAATCGTCAACTTGGATTTCAAAAATCCTTTGCTCTTTGCTGCTAACCCTAAATAATTTAGATGCCACGCTACAATATCCTGCTTCTTACTTCAAATTTTCCATGATGAAAAGGGTTTTTACTGTGATGCAGAGAACAACGGCGGCATGCGCCCATGAAACAAGTGGACTGATTAAAACTGAAGGATGCCGCACGCCAGTACAAAAGTTGCCGCTATGTCTCACCAGCAGCCAGTAGTAAAAGCAAGTGAAATATTAAACTGCAACGTAAATTTGGTGCTGCCTTGCGAAAATTACATCTTGATTAACACTAGCAGTATGTTGCACTACTAGAGTTTAAAAGTTAAGAAAATCATCGAGTGCCTGAGCTATAATACTGTAGATAAATCTGCATCACTGACATTTCACGCTTCTTGCGTTCTCGCGCTTAAGATGAGCAGCTGCATGTACTGCTTGCAAATATTTAGAAGTACTGTAAAACTGCGGTTCCACGGACTTCCTCAAGGTCCTTGTACTGTCTTCCTTACATCGTTACTTCCTTAAAAACTGAAACAAAAAGCTGTATCACTCTCTCTTTTCATTAGCACTTGTTCCAACAATACCAAACCTGCAAGGCACCAATCCATCCGTGATAAGCCAACTGCGTGGAGAGTTTTTGCGCACGTTCTGAGCTAATTCGAAATTCGCACACGAAGAAGTAAATTTGCGTTTTTTTACGAAAGTTTGGTGCTAAGAATGAAGAAATTAAAAAGTGCATTACAGCATACTGAAAAAAAAAATTAATTATGGGACTTTTGACAATGGCTTTCAGACTAGAAATGACAACCTATTACGCCATTTTAAAAAATGTTGCGCAATTCTTTTTGCTTCAAATAAAACGTTTACGTGTTGTATCACTGACGACAAACTAAGCTGGGTTATTGTTGCCTGCTTACGTTGATACGTATTTATGTATAACCTGCTGATCATATCTTCTCTTATTTTTCAATAAATTTGTCTTATTTTTCAATTTTTGCAACTAAAACATTTTTCCTGAAGTTTTAGTTGCTTTAATTGTTGCTTTTATTTTTAATGCTAAGTAATTAGCTTTTGTTATTTTCATCTTGGGCCGTTGGTAGGAAACGAAAAACTTCTGCACACTTCCGTAGCCTATACTCTGACAAAAAAAAAAACAACTACAGTTTTGACAGACGTAACACGATACACGAACAAACACACTGGGACCCTCCCAATGAAAGCGTACCAAGTTTTAATTTTTAATGTACCAAGTTCAAATTACAATTAAATTTTAAACCTTCCCCTGCGAATGTGTTTGTTAAGATAAGATCCACTAGGGAGTAGGGATGTGCCGAGTCGAGTCCAAGTGTTCGGCCGAGTAATAAGGCATTACTCGGACTCGGCCGAGTCCGAGCATTAATTGATACTCGGCTGAGTATTAAACCTTTATCATTTTGACCTTTTTTTGCTTTTTATCCGAATTTGAGTCAAAATTTGAGCTTCTGCGGAAGTGATGACCTTTTTTTTTGTGCTCTTCACCTAATTTTGAGATCATATTTTGACGTCGTAGATACTCGGATTCGGACTCGGCCGAGTAATGTCGTGAATACTCGTTACTCGGCGAGTCCGAGTAATTTTCCTTGAGGCACATTCCTACTAGGGAGTCGATTGTCAGCTATTCTTCAAACAAATTAAAGATCCTGCTGATAAGCTATTGTAAAATCTGCTTTTAAGTAGGCTTACCATATTTTTGCAATTACAAACCGGGACGATTCTGAACAAACAAAGTGCTAATGATTAGCATATAGGTGTTTGCTTGAGCGCAAGCAAGGGAAGGGGCATGGTGCCATGCCCCCCCTTTGGCCCTGTAACTTTGAGTCTATAATTTTCAAACTAAAAATAATTGCAGCCTCTTTTTGCTTGTTTCAGCCAAGCTTCTTCTGCAATAAGACATAAGCTGCCAAAAATATTTTTGCGTAGTCCATAGTGACTGCACTCACTGCATGCCCTTTTTCGATAAAAAAGTGAGCTAAATAGAGTGTTTTTTTCATGTGAAAATCGTAAAAAATCGTCTACGCCCCCAGACGCGGCTGAGGGGGTTCCATTAGCCTTCGCAGGCTGAGGAGTTCCATTCCGGACCCCAGTTGTGCCCTCTCCTACCTTTGCCATATCCTGGGTGCGCCACTGGCTGTTTGTTTGTTTAATTTAAACAGCAGCCATGATAATGGGTGTAATCATGGCTGCTGTTTAAATTAAACAAACAATGGGTGTTAACACTTTCAGCAATTTCTTCCTATTTCATTTTCATTTTTATAATAAAAATGCGTTTCCGAATTGCTGTTGTTTGTAAGTAACTACCCTAATTTAAATCACGAGTTAAAATTGTGTCCGCCCTTGTAGTTTTGACCGTTCATACTTCATTACTTTTGTGAAGCCTTAGAATATGTCACAGAGCCGGCGGCAGAGCGGTTAACTCAGGGTCGGCAAGCGTTTATCAGGGGAGGGGGAGGCAAACTTTAAAGTTATGCACAAAAGCCGCTGTCTTCAAAAAGATCTACTTTTGCGAAGCTTTAGAATATGTCACAAAGCCGGCGGCAGAGCATTCGACTTAGGGGGGCCAAGCGTTTATCAGGGGGGCCAGAGTTTAAAATTAAGCACAAAAGCCGTTGTCTTCAAAAAGAGTAAGTTTGTTAATTAGGGGGGCTCAGCCCCCCTGGCGCCGGCCCTGATATGTCATAACCCCTGCTGTTTTGTTTTTCATTCATATTAGTTTGCTCTGCGTTGACTTCTCATTTTTGAACATGCTCTGATGAAGAACAGTCGATTTTTCCGAAAATGTTCAGCTTATTTTGTTTTCCGTATGCTATGTTATTTTGTAAATAAACTAATGCCAATAAATAATGTTAATTTGTTAAATGTTCCGCAATTATTAGCTGTTGCTACCATACAAATATTAAAGATCTCTCTACCAAAGTTATAGCTATCAGAAAAGCTTACATAAATTGAAATCCGCGAAGGCGATCCAGAAAGTTAAACTTTACCGTGTTTCTTGTTTTATTCTGCCTATACCTATGGGGTAACGATTGGAAAAAAACTGTTCGTTTTGTGAACCATGTTTTCTGAGCTTATAAGCTTATATAGACCGTAGTTTGTCCGATATATATGTATATATCGGAAATATCCTACTTATATATCGGACAAATTGTACTTTAAGTCGGACCAAAAAACACACGCTAAGTAATTATCGTACAAATTCGCCATTTACAAAAAAATATACAAGTTTTGTGAGCCATGTTTTAAGCACGGTTCACAAAATGCCTAGTTTTTTTCAAACGGCGCGCCATGTATATAGGACTAATTAAGGTCTAAATAACCGGGACATTTCGACCGACCGGTCGGGACGCCGGGACATGTCGTTAAAACCGGGACTGTCGCTGCTAAACCGGGTCGTACGGTAAGTCAATTTTTTGGCTTGTAATTCCAATCTCACTTTTGCAATTGGTAATTAGGAAGTCATAAAAAAAAGATATTTAAAAAAAGCGTATTTACCTCACCGAAGCGTGGCACGATCGAGCTGGCGGTGCCTATCTGCGTGAGTTGGCACTTAGCCTACACAGGAACGAACGTAGAAATAGCAAGCTGAAACACAACGGTGATCACAGGCTCTGGCAGCTTAATTGATGCAAATTCCTCTTGGGAGTTTCAAGATATTGTCCTGTCGACCACTCCAAAACGGAAAACTTCGTGCAGTAGAAGTAGTGTCTTTTATTTTCACACCGTCAAAATAAATATAACACAACAATATAAGAATTCAACTGCAAACGGACACAGAAAAAGGAAGAAGCAACAAAACGAATAACGTAGCAGCATGCAAGAAAGAATGAAAATTGAAGATCAAGGGACAGAATAGGCATTAGTAAGCATGGTCGCGAAACCCAAGTAAACTAACTGAGAGGCAAAGGAAAAGAAAAAAACAACAAACGAAACATATGACGGTGAGATAAAAAAGATAATGAAGATACGATAGCTCCGACACCAGGGGCATACCCAGAGGGGGGCCGCAGCCCCTCCTCTTCGCAGACAGATTCACAAAACTTTCATAGTGTAAAGCTGATATACGTAATTGTTAAAGTTAATAGGCATGCGGAGCCGGTTTATCAATAGGCTAAGCTGGCTGAAGTCTAGGGCCTCGGAGAATTGGAGAATTTGGTCTGCACCTATATTTTCAGTGAAAACAGGACATCCGAGGACGTGAAGACCATTTTTTTGCCTTCATTGATGTTTTCAGTGATAGCCTAGGCAAAGGGCCTCTCATTGTCTAAATCCTAAATTACGCCCCCCCCCCTTTAAATTCCTGGGCACGCCCCTGGACACCGCTATGATATGGTGCAATAGTAGGAACCATAACAGAGTGTGGCCTTTCAAGGTTACTAACTGTCATCATATAGCGCAACTAGACTAAAAAACAGAAAAAAAAGGAGAGACCAAATCTAATCCGCATAGCAAGCGCCGTTAAAATCAAGGAGTAACCACAAAACGCCAGACAGGCAAAGAAACCCACCAAAAAAATCCTGTTCAGCATGACCGCAAATATACGTCAACTATCACACACAAAAAAGAGATTTTATCCGCTAAATGAAATGTTTTGGTAAAGATTTTGACAATGTACTATGCAAGAGTACGCAGAGAGAGATTACACAAGATATTTAATCATTGTTAAGATCAAGTTGTTGCGAATCTGAGGGCAAAACTGTTTTTGGAAGCTAATGGTCTCTCAAGATGGCGAAAGCTAAAAACCAACGCGAAAAAAAGGTAACCAAGTAAAAGTTAATAATGAGACGAAGGCATAGCAAAAGGGAATTTTAGCAACGGCACTACAAGCTTATCGGCTTAAGGAGGGAAAATAAAGCCTCTGTAATCTCAAAACTGGACGTTTCGGCAGCATAGATTCAGCAGTCATCATCAGCACTCAGCAGTGTAAGCAGTGTAGGCTGTGCAAGTGCAGTGTAGGCTGTGCAAAACTGAAAGTAAGCAAGGCGGTACAAAACTTATCGGCTTGTTTTCCATACTCTTCCTTTAATGCTGAACGTCTAGCAGAGAGCTGTGAATACTAACTTTTGAGTTTTGGCTTTACTTGACCGTAAATCAACCCTAGATTCTACAGCTCCGGACGCTTTAACCAGTAGCGTTTACTCGAAGGTAGTGTGAAGTAGGCTACAGGTGAATTGTGTGAAGTTGCGCATATCGGCTTAAGAAATACCTAACTCCAAATGGAGACTTGGAAATAAGCGCTGTAACAATCATTCTGATGCTTTGCATCCACTAGCGCAACAACAGAATTTCAAATAGTTCAATCAACATTCTTGCGATCACAGCAGTTGTAAGAAAGCTCTTCTTTTTACCTTATTTATCTTATAATAGGTGAAGTTTGCAAAGCGAACTCTCAACTCTTTGCCAGATCAATATTATTTTCTTTTTTTTTTTTGCTTTCATAACGTTTTCCGACCATTACCCTGCTTCAAAGTTCATGCCATTTCTGGTGGAATCAGTTTTAAGCATAATAATTAATAGTTTTTATTTCCTATTGGCCTTTCTGGTCAGACTATGGCATATGACATTATAAGCATTCCGGAATCCCAAAGAAACTACAAGGAACCGGGTTTACTCATCACATTCTTCTAGTTTTGAAATTCGATTTTGTTATACGCAACTACAGTACGATGTCCGTAAAGCTAGCCCAATGATTGTTACCAAGTTTCTCAATTGTTGGGTACCTGTAGTTTGACCACCTGCTTCAGTTTGTGGTGTTAATTGAGTTAAGTCCGATATTGTACACACTGTTGAGGTAGCTACCTATAACCTATGTAACTTAGTGCTCAGCATACGGTAGACAAGTATACTGTGGAGAGTGAAAAATATAGTCAAAAAGTAATTTGCCTAATTAAAATAAAAAATTACTTAATTCTTAATACAATACCTTGGTTGATAAAAAACGTTGAAATATAGCCCGATATGTAACGTACTTTTGTTTTCATACAGAAAAGGCTGCAAAGATTGACACTTTTTAGGTTATGATTATAATTATCTACATTGATCGTTGTTGCACCATAGACCCTTTATTACGAGTCTATGGTAGCACAAAATTGAAAGTTGGCTTAATAACTCTAAACTCTGACCAGAATCACAAAACAAGTCGAGATTGTGATATTCTTGCTATGCTGCCTTACTTGGGCCGACCCTAATTCCAACTACAGTTTGTTACAACTCGATACTGTTACAGTTTGCTGACAAAAGTGAATGATGTTCTTGCAATTTAAGGTGATGGTTCGTTGGTTACATCATCACGCAACAAATGTGATGCAATAATAAGAGGAAACGAAAAAGTTGTCAAGGACATTGAAAAGCATTGTTAACGGAAGTTTTATGACCTGTAATCATAAATAATAAAGCCAGATCAAATTGATACATATTTAAATGAGACGTTTTGGTTAAGTTTCAATAACCATTATCAATCTGAAGAGAAATAGTCACTGAGAGTAAGACACTTAGAAAATGAATATAGAAACAACTACAATTTTGGCGAAGCAAATAGGCCTACGTTAACTATCTAAATTTATTGAACCTGAGAATCAAAAGCCTTGAAAAACGTGAAAAAAAATTAAAAATAGCTACCTGAGAGTTAAAAAATATGAAAAAGCAAAAACTTCCTTGAATTGTAGGGCAAGTTTTCAGATTCAGTAAATCTGGTGGTGAAAATTTCAAAACCAAGTACAAATTACTTTATTGAAAAAAAAAAAAATTACGCTGAGTGAACAAAAAAAAAACAACAAAAAAACGAAAATCCTGCACTCTCAACTGGGTGTTCTTTCAAAGTGAAATGGAAATAAAATAGGAATAAAAACAAAACGTTGAAATGGGAATAAATGGAAAAAAAAGATTCTGTAAATTTAGATAGTTAACGTAGGCCTATATGCTTCGCCAAAATTGTAGTTGCAAACATGCATTTTTTAAGTGTCTTACTCTCAGTGACTATTTTTCTTTAGGTTGATAATGATTGTTGAAACTTAACCGAAACGTCTCATAATATGTATCAATTTGTTTTGGTTTTATTGTCTGTGATAACATTGAAAAGTCTCTGTCAGTGCTATTGCGCCTGGCTTACCATACGTTGCAACCACAAGCAACTGCTTACTCCGTTTAACAGTTGAATGCGTTTTACCGGTATATCTGTGACAATCTGAACAACTTTTTATGTATGATGATATTTGTTTTGAGCTTTCTTCAAAACAAGAAAGGGTGTTTTTTTGAGGGGGGGAGTAATTTAATAAGTATCAAACCAATTAAACTCCTCAAAAAACTCTTATTTAAGAATGCTATTTAGAAACATTTTGCAAATCTACCAAGAGCAGGTTAGCTGCACAGGAAAGTTTCCAAAATCTAACAGTCAATCCCGGTCTGGTGGGTCTACGCTACTTATTCAGTTACAGAAACAGCTAAATCTTCTTAAATTTTTTTTTTGCAAGTTATGACGCTGCTGCAAAAGGCCAAAGATTTTCGCGTGTGTCTGCGCTAATTAGAACTACAATATCGGCCAAATCATGCATAGTGCTAAACGCTGTTTAATTTGGAATGCATCCATATCCAAAGACTTAACCTTACATTGACACAGCCATCGGCCAGTTAATTTGACTACAAGCCAACTTGATAATTCTTTCAAAAGACAAAGAAAAGGAATTGATCTTGTCTGCCAAACATACTTCATTTATGTCACTTGATAATGAGGTGTTGATAGATAAAAATGTTTGAAATTAAATCATTGATTAATTTGTATGTATATATTCTCCTGTCACCAGCAAGCAGCAGAGAAAAGGCTGTTTACGCTGCTAGGACAAATAACCATTTGGTTCGTAACACTAGCGTAGCCAGGATTTTGCAATGGGAAGGTTGAGAATGACGTCACATTTGACCAGGAGCGGATCCAGAAAGTTTTAGTGGGGGGATGTGATTTTGAAGTAGGTTGAATGTTAACTAAACGCAAAGACGTTTAGACCCGGAAACGGGCGTAAATAAGCCTTTTGAAAATGTTTTCATGTCAGGGGCGTATGGAGGATTTTTTTCAGGGAAGGGGCACCAACTTTCGTCACTTTTCAAGCGTAGTTTGTTTTGGCAGATTTAATTTTAAGCAACTTAAGTACCAAAAACGACTCTAGGGGATCAGGGGGCATGCTCCCTCGAAAAAATTTTGAAAATTTGCATAATGCAATGGCCATATTAGTGCTTTTTGAACAATTTTTAAGGAAAGTTTGTCATATTTTTGGCCCCCAACTTTGAGTGCTTCACCAAAGATGCATTTGGTTCGCACAGTTTCAATTATGCGTGCTTAAGACGACTCAGGCATATAAAATTGTTATGAAGAGTTTAGAAACTATGGAAAAATTTTATTCATCCAAAGCATAGTTGAAAATTGCTGGTGGTAAGGGTGCATACGCAGCATACCCCACATCCCCCCTGGATCTGCCCCTGGTTGTATAATAACATAGGTGGCCTCAAATTTAAGAGAGATGTTTTAAACTAAAAATACCGAAGGCAAACAACTAAAAAGCAATGTCCTTCCTGGCCTACCGGATGGGAAGTCATGACGACTTCTTATCCGAAGGGATGAGTGATCCTGGCAAGATCATTCGTCCCGGAAGATGAATGTTTCTTACCTGAGGGCGGCTGATGAAGGCTAATAGCCAGAAACAGCGCTGTCTCGCTCTACGGTACGATTTACTGGAGTGCATTGCACTGTTGGTGATGGAGTGCTGTTATAGCCTCTGACCCAACAAGAGGAAGTCGTCATGACTTCCCGTCCGGTAGGCTAGGAAGGACATTGCTTTTTAGTTGTTAATATCGAAGGCAGTAAAGGCACGATTGTTGTAAGGAAGTCAAAGAAATGATTTCTGGTGAAACTAATAAAACGATATTCAAATGTTAGCAATTCAGTTGTTTTTTGAGCTACAGTAGGCCTATGTACATCAATTTTGCTTGAAATCGTTTAGCCTTTTTTCTACGGAAGGTCTGAGGGGCCGAGAGCAGTTGCATGCAAAAGCGGCACTGCCCTGCTAATAAAATTGCGTCGTTGCTTCATTAAGCATAGCGGCAAAGAACAAGATTTAGGAAACAACGCTAGGTAATTCTTGTTATTATGACAATTAAAAAACCAGATTATCAATGACAAAGTATGGAGCACTTCGAAACAAATATCAGAAAAAAAAGTAGGCTCAAGTATGACGTCATTTGAAACTCAATAGGGGGGAAGGTTGTAACCCCAAATCCCCCGTGGCTACGCCACTGGTTCGTAACCTTTGCAACATGGAACCGCGAAAGAGAGTCTGCGAATAACTTTGCAGTGAATCGAACGTTTGCTGTATAATCAGGGGCGGATTTTAAAACTTGTGGAGGATCTTGTTGGCGAAGTATGCCTTTCTAGCAGTTTTGCGGATCTAGAAATTTCAAAGCACTCATGCAATAACATGTATGAGGAAAAATTTAGGGAGTGAGGGTTGAGTCCTTCAGCACTTCCTGTTCCTGGATTTGTCAACGACATAGTAGGAGTGCACACCGATACATGTATGTACGCAACGGTACACCTTTATCAAATCTTTGTAACTGACTCTTCTAGTTCTTGATTTGTTAAAAAGCCGAGTTATGAACGTCCAATCATGAGGCGCTTCTGCTGAGTCCTAAACCTTTTTGAACTTATTGATTCGATTTGTTTATTCTTTGGCCGAACAGTACTGGTTGGCTTTTACAGTAAGACGACGAGTATTGTTTTGCCAAAGAATAAACAAATCGAATCAATAAGTTCAAAAAAGGTTTAAGATTCAGCAGAAGAGCATTGTGCGCAATCAAAAAGCTGGTGATGATTGTGTATGCAATGCATGTATCGTCTTAATTTTTGCTGCTGTAATTTTTCAGTCATTTACAGAGTATCTGTTGTTATACTACTGTAGCGCTTTGAGGTGCCACTTGTAACAAATTGGTATTGCGCAATATGCTCATTGCTCGCCTCTCCGACTTGCACAGTTTGCTGTAAGCTCAATGTATTTTTAGTAGAGCTGACGTTGATGAAATGTTGCTTCTGGACCGAGTTTAAATTCGAGGTTTTAATTTTTAACTTTTCAAGTTCGAAGATCAAGGCTTAGTTTGGCACTTCTAGAATGAGTGCAACTTACGTTCAAGTTCACCAAAAAGTTCTAGCTACTATCACCGACATAAAGTCTTCTATATTATAGGACTGCTGCACATACAACTTGGTCCGGAAGCATAATGTTGGCAGCTTTTAGTTCAAAGCAGGGGCGCACCCAGAAAATTTCAAAGGAGGGGGGCTCCAAAAAAAAAACTCGATCTTGCACTCAGGAGCGGATCCAGAAAATTTTGGTGGGAAGGAATGAAATTTTGAATTAGGTTGGGTGTTAACTAAATACAAAGACGTTAGACCCCAAAAAAGCGTAAACAGCCCTTTGAAAATGTTTTCATGTCTGCGAGGTATTTAAGAAATTTTTTCAGGGAAGGGGCACCCAATTTTGCCATATTTTCAAGTGTGTTTTTTTTACGTCGAATTATTATTATACAGCATATTGAGTGTAAAAAAAGCTCTAGGAGGGCCCGGGGGCATGCTCCCCAGGAAAAATTTTAAAAATTGACATACTGCAGGGGCCATTTTAGCACTTTTTGAACAATTTTTGGGCAAATTTTGTTTAAATTTTTTGCCCCTAAATCTAAGTGTTTCACCAAATATGATGCATTTTGTTCGTATATTTCGATTATGCGTGCCTAGGGTGGAAGGCTTATTGTTATCGAAAAAGTTCGAAATTATGAAAAAACTGTATTCATCAAAAACATGTTTGAAAATGGCTGGTAGGGAGGATGCATCCCCCACATCCCTCCTGAATCCGCCCTGCCCGCACGGATAACAATGTTTCTTACCACTACACTAACCAGCCGATTTGGCTTCAGCATGATGAGCGGCAAATTCTGTCACAGCTGTTTTGAAATAACAGCACGTAATGCACTTGCACAGTTTGGACACTTTACTTTAAATACAAAAGTTCAGTTCAGTTTGAAAGGGGGGAAGGTCGACCCCCCCAACCTCCCTCTGCGTGCGCCACTGATTCAAAGAGATGAGCTGGTACCGGAAGTCATTTTCCCTTAAGAACATGCAAATCAGCACAAGAGAAAAATATCGCGTTTTCACGGAATATCAACCCAGGTGGGTGTTGCAAAAACAAATTGGAAAAATTAATCGTGAATCAAAGCACTGCCGTGGTTATTAAACGGCAGTTGCATAGGCCTATTTCTTGTATTTATGCAACTAATTAACACACATGCACGCAGAACCCGTAATCAACATTGCAAAAGAACAAAGGCATTTGAAATTGTTAATAGGTACTAGCTAGGCTTAATATTTACCTAATACAAACGCCCTTTAAAACTAAGCGCCCATAGGCGGCTTAAAGACTGGACGGCTTTCCGGAAAGCCCAGGGAAATAGGCCAAACTTGGCGACCTTGATCGGTGTTGTTTGTACCGTGTAGCACCAGATATTTAACTTTGTGAGTTAACGTTCCAGTTCCGCAAAGAAAGCAATGAAAACCTGTGAGTTCGATTAGGAAAAGCCCCGAAAAGAAGGTAGTTTTAGAACTGCTCTAAAGTGGTTTTTGTTTATTTTAGTGGAGATCTATAGGATATCATTTAATCATTCTACAAGCTAGCAATTGCTTAATCTTGTTGCGTATTTTGAATAAAAATTTTAACGGACTGCTTAATTTTGAAACTCTAAATTTGACTTTTCCACCAAAACGTAGCCTAACTAAAAGCATGTAGATTCAATTGCAGTTTAAAATCAAACTTTAAAGCAAAGTAAAATTTTTAGTCAAGAATACATTTATCAGATATTCCATAAATCTTTTTGCAACCAGTTCCACTCCGGAAGTAGTTTCGATTGCTTTATAAGAAAAAAGAGGAAGTTTCCTTGCCAAACATTGTCAGTCCATTCGTGTTAAACTTGTAACCCAGCCACGCCATTAACAGTCAAAATTTCTATTTCAACCAATCGATCAATCAAAGCCTTCATTCTTGAAGATGCAAAAATAACACAGAGCGACAGGGTCTGAGAGAGAAAAATCAAGAAAAGGAGAACGCAACAGAACAAAAAACAAAAACGTTAGAACATTCGAAAAGCAGAAAAAAGACAACGGAGAAAAAGACGGCATACGCATTGCGCATGGCCTTGACAACTATTTGCACGAAGCATTATGATAAATTCCGTAAAGCAGGAAATTTCAATGAGGATAAATAAAAATGTAATGATTTTTTTAAGTGCAGTTAATTATCTTTCTGAAGAATCGCAAGAGCGCGAAAAAGCTAAAGTATGTTGTTGGAAAAACATTGACTGATTTTTAAGAGAGATCTCGAGTCTACATTGGGGATTTCTAGAAGACCGGAAATCCGCTTTGGAGCGTTAATAGTAAAAAAAACTTGGAAAAATGTAGAGTGAACTATTTTACTGGCTGTAACGTTTGTAATACAGCAGTTGCGTATTGCTTGAACCGAACAACTGCACCGGCAGTCAATACTAGCACGGGGTTGTCCAAGGATAAGGACATTTGAAGTTGCTTATGAAAGTTGAAAACATAGCACTGTTTAAAAGCCTACCGTGAAAAAATACCGTGGTCGGCTTTAAGATTGAGTGAAGATCTGGAAAACTCCGGTACGAATACAAAAGATAGCCACATCGAAATTAAACAAATGTTACACCAAATTAATCTATCACGACACAACTCTAATCCGCAGCGTGCACAAGGTTCATACATAAAATAATGTGCAGTGCTACGAATTTAAACTATGAAAATATAGTAAATTACCCTTGTAATCTGTGAAAACTATCATCTTAACGCAAATGTGCTAACAATTTAATCGGTTAGCACGGATATTAAAAACACATACGTTATCAATGCGGGGTCAGGGGTTCAATTCCCGGACCGGTCATATCGGCACAGTGTCGCCAACGGCTCGCCACCGCTGCGACGTTTCTTCGGAGCTGTGTTGCCCAAACGCTAAGCCTCGGAATTGGGCCCCGCCACTCGTTACATGCTTCGGCGTAATAACAAGAATATGATAAAGTTTTGATTTCATGATAACTACTATACCCAGGAGCGTATTTAGGAGGGGGGTCATTGTGCCATGCCCCCCCCCCCCCTTTGACTCGGTTTTTTAGTAAAATAAACAAAACTAATGGTGCCAAGTGACTGAAATATGCTAGACTCTTGTGATGGTTTTTGTAGCTTATGACCAGAGGCAGATCCAGGGGGTAGGATAAGGGGTATGCATCCTCCAACCAGCCATTATCAAAAATATTTTTGATGTGTGCAATTTTTCCATAATCTCGAACCCCTTCGACTGCAATAAGCCTTACGCCAAGCAAGCATAATCGAAAATGTGCGAACAAAATGCATCATACTTGGCGTAGTACTCAGAAGTAGGACCAAAAAATTTAAACAAAATTTGCCTGAAAATTATTCAAAAAGCACTAAAATAGCCATTACAGCATGTAAATTTTCAAAAATTTTTCGGGGGAGCATTTTCCCGGACTCCCCTAAAACTTTTCATGTTTTTCAATCAGCTTCGAATTTGTTCGGCCGAAAAAAAAATACGCTTGAAAAACATGTGAAAATTATGGCCGCCCTCCTTTTAAAATTTCTCGCTACGCCATTGACTATACCAGTATGTTATGTTATACTAGTCACACAACTACGGTTCATATTGCAGCATTTTATTGCTTTTGTCATTATGAACAGCTCAGATGGCTGAGTGGTATGGAGCGTCTGTCTCTTGAGCTGTAGACTCGGGTTTGATTCCGAGTCGGGTCAAACCAATGACTTTAAAATTGGTGTTCACAGCTTCCCTGCTTGACGCTCAGCATCAAAGGGACAGTGTGGAGAACAAGCCGGCAAGTTCACTAATTGTTGTGCCGCTGGGAAAGGCGCTTAGTGGGATTACCCCATCTTGGTGTGGTAGACAGATGGCTGACAACTTCTAAGCGAGCTCGTATAGCGCTTTGATCGCTTTCTCGTGATAGGAAAATAAATTTGCAAAATGAAGCATTTTCATACGTTTTGCAATGCTTTGAAATTGCTTAGAAGTTGAATTAAATGAACTAAAATGCTAGTTTAAGTCATTTTTGATCATTTTAGTCTGTGGGATTTTATGAACAAATACAGTATTAGAATTTTGGGATTAAATTGTTCAAAAAGTTTAAATGTAGAGCGCAGTAATGTGTCTGATGTTGCATTATTTCGTTTAGTAAATGATCAAGATGGCCTAATGTAGGCTTTAAGACTAAGAACAAGCGTTATTGATCTTGGCAGTGCATCAAATCGTCTGGACTAGAGTACATAGGCAGTAAAATTGTCCAGACAAAATAATTAAACTAGTTATTTAATCTCTGAATGGAGAAACGTTTCCAGTTGAAATCAAGCATGCTGGAATAGTGTGTAGCCTACTTGTAAGCCGTATTTTGTGATTAGACATAGGAGAACGCGTTTTTGTATTTATGAAGCAGTGAGCAGAAAACATGAAAAATATCCTGAATTCTGTTATATTGTGTTTACTTGCATATTTATCCTCCTATTAGGAGAAAATGATCAATGCGCTGTACGAGCTCGCTTAGAAGTTGCCAGCCATCTGTCTACCACACCAAGATGGGGGAATCCCGCTAAGTGCCTTTCTCAACGGCACAACAAGTAAACTTGCCGGCTTGTTCTTCACACTCTCCCTTTAATGCTGAGCGTCAAGCAGGGAAGGTGCGAATACCAATTTTAAAGTCATTGGTTTCACCCGACCCGGAATCAAACCCGAGTCTACAGCTCCCGAGGCGGACGCTCTTACCACTCGGCCATTTGAGCTGTTGTACAAAGTCTAATTCTCGCTGTCTAAGTCTCGCATTAGACCGAGCGTCCTCTGCTCGTGTTAGAAAATGGATAACACGAAATCTTCTTCCTTTCTGTGAACATCAAAGCAGATTACAACGCTATCGCCATTATTTGAACTGGAGTGCTACTTGGGTGATGATTAGGAGGGCAGGCTGAAATTATTGCATGGTTTGCAGTTTAGGCTACTATGGGCCCATGCTCAACAGTTACTAAGCCACCCAAAAATTTACTACTTCAAAATTTTATTTACTCGGACGTTGTTGAGTCTGAAGTCTTGGCTTCATGAAAATTAGGCTACATTATGAGAAGCTGATCTTATTAAATACTACAGCCCACATTGTTACGGTCGGTTTCTTCGTGTCTCATGCGCGCGTAAACGACTGTGCGTGCTTGCATATAATTGAAGCTTTAACGGAAAAAAGTGCTTTGTTAAAAAAAAATGTTATGTTCTAATATGGAAAAAGTACAGTATGATATTTCAAAGCAGCTGTCACTTCTACATGTCAGAAGTTTTAATCGACCTATTTAGTGCCAAAAGCATCAAGCACATTAGCAAAAGCAGTCTTTCGAGCAAATAATTTTGAGAGAGTAAACTTGTCCTATCACGAGCTAGGGATCAAAGCGCTATCACGAGCTCGCTTAGAAGTTGTCGGCTACTCTGTCTAATAATAATCCTACTAAGCGCCTTCCCCTACTGCACGACAAGTAAACTTACCGGCTTGTCCTCCACACTGTCCCTTTAATGCTGAGCGTCAAAAGAAGCTCGTGCTAAGCGGTTGGCAGGTTGGTTTGACCCGACTCGGTATCAAACCCAACCTTACTGGAAGCGCTCTTACTTCTTACCAATCGGCTGTCTGAGCTGTTGAAGAACGAAGTAATTGCCCGCAATGTCACGGGTAAGGTTCGTTAATCTATTAACCGTGAAAAGGCGAAGTTTCAAAAAAAAATACTGTTCCGGCGAAGCTTACTTGGCACCGGTATTAAATGAAACATTTTTGCGCTAACAAACTGGTCAATTTTAGTACTTAGACATTTGAAGGCATGCTTGCAGTAAACCACAGTTTGCTGTTTAACGAGGCGGCACCAGACAACAACGTGAAATGGGTAGGAGAATGCAATTTTAAAAGGAAAAATTGAGGCCAAAGGTGTAAAAAGTATTTTGAAACAGCACGTAAAATCATTGTTAAGCTTACTGACGGCAAAGCTACTCGAAGTAAAGTAGAAAGTATTGACTAAAAAAAGAACATAAATAAAAGCAAAAAAGTAGTCATTTAAAAATTGCTCAAGTAAAAGTAGAGCGTTCTCAAACGTTAAAGTGTCAACTACACACTTGCCGATGCGGCGATGATGAACTTGCTTGAAGGTGGCAAAATCGTGAATCGAAAAAATTATTACCGCCCACATGGCCGAGTGGATATAGAGCGTCTGCTTCTGCAACGGTAGACTCGGGGTTTGATTCAGGGTTGGATTAAACCAATGACTTCCAAATTGGTATTTATAGCTTCCTGCATGATGTAATGAAGTTTCCAAGGCAATGACGAGACGTAGTATCATGGAGTTGAATAATGTCGATTTGGAGTGTAAATACAAATTTCAGGCGCAACGAGGGATTTCAAGGCGAGAGTGTAACTCAAATGCCACATAGTAAACTACTTGTAGGCTACTTTTCTCGAATAAAAACTACCCAAGTAGTGTTACATTTTACTAAAAGTACTTAAGTAAACGTAAAAGTAGCCAAAAAAAGACTACTCAAAAAAGTACTCGTTACCGAAAAAAAAAACTACTCAAGTAAAAGTATTTCGTTACTTTACTCCACTGATTGTGGCTGGGTAAAGAATGAGTCTGCTGGATCATAAAAAGGTCGAAACGTGATTTTAAGTTAAGGTCTGCGGAAGGTCATTGGCCTCACCTTTTTCACAGAGCGAGGTCATAGCATCATTACTATGCTGGACTATTATTTTAACAGCAGCTGTTGTCAGACAAACTTTGAGATCAATCTGAAAAAAAAAACACAACTTTTGCCCAAATATTACATTGCCCAAGTTTGAAATGTGTGCGAAGTACCGTGATCGCTACTTATAGCGCAGCAGAGGTTTTTACACAAATTAGCAACGACTAGAGATAATGGATTCATCAATTGGATACGTCCAATCAACATCCGTTGAAACTTTCATGGTTGCTTGAGAGTTGTCAGCTTTAATTAATGTGCACTATTAAACTGTACTTAGGCGTGAAATTTTTTCGGTTGATGTTTATCTATATTAGGAGCGATATATTGCGACATGAAATGTTTTCGTGATTATTTGAATTAACTAGTCTCTTCAGTTCTGATAAAAAGAATATTCGATGATAAATGAAGTCACTTTTGTTTAGCTTTATGTAACCATCCACTAGCGCAGCGCTTCTCAAACTAGGCCACAGGTCGCGACCCCATTTGGTGTCGCAACTACACTGCTTGTACAAAGTTGTTGCATGGTGATGATAACTTCCTGAACTTAAAGAACATGCCAATGGGTTGCAAAACTTGACTGCCATTCTAGCATTGGTGTAGCCAGGTGGAAAGCGGGACAGAGGCTTAGGCCCTTCTCTGTTAGACGCATGGGACTTCTTTTTGAAATTGAATACTAAGGGCCGATGAAAATGGGGCCTCTCATTGTCTAAATCCGGCCCTTGCCCCTCTTAAATTTTTTGCTGACTATACCCCTGCATCCAAGTACCCCCGGTAATTTTCTTGTAAACTCCTGGGGTTCGCGAATCCCTGGTTAAGAATCACTGATCTAAAGGAAACGGTATAGTTTGAGAAAAAATCTTTTGAGGAATATGTCAAAAATTTTTGAGGATAAAAAGCGCAGAGATCGCCTGCAAAGAAACCTATGAAAGCAAATGTTTGTTCTTGTAACGAGTGTTTTTCAAGAAATATCAATCAGAAAGAGAAGAAAATAAAAACGCACTTACAGGTCAATTCATGATTTTATTATTCTTTAACAACAAGAATTACAAGCTTATGCAACTTATTTCCAAGCATTTTCATAACATCTCACATTCTGATAAATTAATCCATACAATCACGGAACCAAAGCAACATTTTAAAGGTTAAAAAGATTGTGTAACTAATCAGCTATTCTTGAAATAGGCCTTACATGAACAATTAAAAAAAAAAAAAACGATTTCCATAAAGACTATATGATCAGCATTGATCACATCGTCTAAATCTAAAATCATAATCATTTAAAAAATTTTAAGCAATGAACTAAAATGCAATCTGAGGAGGGCCTAATCTCCGCTTTTCATCACATGAAAAACAGACCAAAGAGCATGCCGAAATCCACTTCGAATCCCTGTTTGTTGTATTACAAGGCTGATTTGAGATAGGCCTACAATTAGAATAGTATGTTATAGCTATTCAGTGATGGTAATGCTTCACTTAAAAGTACACTCAGTTTAGTATTTGCATTACAAAGTCAGCATTTCGTTTAGCTTTCCGCAAAATCAGAGAAGTGATCATCACCGGTAGCTATACGATTCTAATTCCAAATGTGCCATATAGCCTGTAGGTACGAACGTTGTTTTTTTTTTAACAAACAAAAGTTTGTAAATTTCCCGAGAACTAACTTTACGGTATTGTATGTCGGTAGATTGCCTGTTCAATTGTCAGACGGTTTCTTTCTTCGAATAAAATAATCTGTCATCAGCATAAAAATTTTCTGTTAGTCGGTAGTAGCCAAAGTATCTTGACAAACTGTCCTCCGTACACTTTCGCGTTCTAATAAAATAATTTAAATTACATTAGTCAGCGACGGATTCCACGCACATGCAATTGTGGTTAAAGTTTGAAATAATAACGTTTGCGTTACTGAGCCGATCCGCAATATTTTGAAGCAGGGTTTGTGTCACAATGTTTGCGCTCCCCTAGTATTTTCTAATGATGAAGATGCCATTGAAACAAAAACTTCACAATAATAAAAGGGTGATTGCAAAGCAAGCTCGCGCTTTTTGAATGAGCAGTCACATGGTATTATACGTCAACTACAATCGTTTCCTGCCATAAATGGAGCCCATTCACGATGATCCTGCAACGCATGCGTGGTTTCGTTAAGCCATCTCGCTGACTCGCCCAACATAAGCCAGTATAGACAGTTTTTAAAAGACTATTTGTGAAAAAGAAAGACTGTGAAATCTGGACTGGCCATTGCTGAACCACTGACCAGAAAAAGAATAGCCTTGCTCAATGACGCAAGAGCTCTGTTAGGACAGGAAAATGTATGGACATGAAATGGGATAATTTATTGTTACACTGGTTCACCCAAAGAGCAAATGAAATCCCAAGAAGAACTCTACCGTCTGATATCAAGACCGTTTCAAACTTAAGAAAACAATATAAGAACATCTATTGCAAAGCAGACTCATTGTAATCCAAAGACCACAAAAAATGCCTTCTTGCATCCTGATGGTAACCAAGATTTTATTACTCTAGAACAGGGGTGGGCAACTTCTTCAGTCGGTGGGACATGCGTGGATAGACAACGTTCTTCCCGGGCTGGATTGGTGATGAGCGAAAAAAGAAAAGGTCTTCACGACCAGGAGTGGATCCTAAAGACTTTGGTGGGGAGGGGATGAAATTTTGAATTAGGTGGAATGTTAACCGAATACAAAGACGTTAGACCAAAACAAGACCTAAATAAACCCTTTGAAAATGTTTTCATGTCTGCGGCGTATTCAGAAATTTTTCAGGGAAGGGTTACCCAAATTCGACATATATTTCAAGCGTAGTTCTTCGGGCAGAATTATTTTGAAGCATATTGAAAATAAAATGACTTTAGGGGGGTCCGGGGGCATGTTCCCCCGGTAAATTTTTGAAAATTTACATACTGAAATGGCCATTTTAGTACTTCTTGAATAATTTTCAGGCGCATTTTGATTGAACTTTTTGCCTCTAATTCTAGATGCATTTTGTTCGTACATTTCCGATCATGCGTGCTTAGGGCGTAAAGCAGGGGTGTGCAACCTTTTTCACTGGGGGGCCACTTTCGAAAATTTTAACAACGTGGAGGGCCAGTCACCGTCAAATATGTATAAAATTATAAAATGCTAAACACAACCCGTGTATGGTGTTAAAAATTATTATATAGCATGTGGTTTTAAATATCTGAAACGTGCGTGCGCTCGCGCATGCACATTCCAGTGCGAGACGATTTCGTGCAAGCACACGCGCATGCGACGGCTCAGCGTGCGTTTGACATTCGTGATAGAGACTAGAAAGTTACAACACAACGTTCTTGACCCCTTGTGTGGTTGATTCGGCTATGAAAAGAATCGGATTTTTATGCAAAGCCATATAGACGGTACAAATAGCTAAATAAATCGATTTTTAAAAAAAAATTTTTTTGTCCTGCCATCGTCGAGGGCCACATTGACTGGCCTGGAAGGCCGGATTGTGGCCCGCGGGCCGTGGGTTGCACACCCCTGGCGTAAAGGCTTATTGTTATCGAAAAAGTTCGAAATTATGAAAAACTTGTATTCATCAAAAACATGTTTGAAAATTGCTAAAGGGGTAATGCATTTTCCATAACTCCCCCCCTTCCTGCATCCGCCTCTGTTCCACTCCTCAGATGCTCTGTTTTTCACCGTGAGGATCGGTGAAGAGCAAAAACATTAAGGTCTTCAGATGATCTGTTGTTACGAGTGTATATTTCTGTAACTGCCGGCGGGCCGCACAAAATTGTCTCGCGAACCGGATCCGGCCCGCGGGCCGTGTGTTGCCCATTCCTGCTCTAGAACAACACAAAGTGTTTGTATGTTAATTATTTCTCAACAAATTAGAACATTATTGAAATAGCATGAAACCTGATTTCAAAATGTTATATGCTAAACTGGCTTCTGGAAAGGGTTGAACTTATCTAAGGCGACAAACAAACTTGATATTTTGCCTGAACTTTAATGCTGTTCAATTAAGTATTGAATCTGCATTAGCCAGATAGTGCTATATTTTATAGAATAACTATTGTTGTGATTGTCTATGACAAAAATACGTCATGAAAACAGAGTAGATAGGCAAATCAACAGTCCGTGCAAACAGTGTTGTCATTGCCAAAAATCACTCAAGAGAAACCATAAAACAATTAAATGCTTACTGTGCAAAATGAAGAGCTGCATATCTTGTGTAGACTTGAGTAATAACCCAAACACTAAATATATCTGTCAGTCATTCTACTATTGCAACAATTGTCAAAAAGAAATCTTTCCATTTCAGGGTATTGACAATACAGAATTTGAGAACTTGATGCAAACACCTACTCACATAGCAAAATTACTAAATAAAGCGAATGGAAATGAAGTTGATTGGCCTAATGAAAACTTCAGCTCAAATTGCTAATACAGAAGTGTACAATGGTTTTCAAAAACTTAATCAAAGAATCTTCTTCTACCCTTAACATTATACTCTTCAAAAGTCACTACCTAAAAACAAAAAGAACTTTGAAGAGCTATTGCTAAATTTAACAAAAAAGCTTGACATAATAGCTATTACAGAAACAAAACTAAATAATAACAATATTGCAAAAACACAATTAAAAGACTATGATTTAATAAACTGCAACTCCCTCACAAAAGCAGGAGCAGGAGGAGTGGCGCTGTATGTTTCAAATTCTCTGATATGCAGTAAAATTGAGGAACTCTCTACAGCAACCATTCATTATGAATCACTGTTTATTGAAATTGACGTAAAAAATAAGACACAAAAAACCTAGTGATTGGAGTATTCTATACACATCC
Source organism: Trididemnum miniatum (assembly GCA_964006365.1). Classification (NCBI taxonomy): domain Eukaryota; kingdom Metazoa; phylum Chordata; class Ascidiacea; order Aplousobranchia; family Didemnidae; genus Trididemnum; species Trididemnum miniatum. The sequence goes on along the minus strand of OZ023232.1, from coordinate 16,160,203 downwards.
GTCTAGCTCAATCCCGGAATTTCAAACTCAGTTTATTCATACCCTAAATAATTTCAATCCAAGAAAAAAAGAATATATTATTTGCGGCGACTTCAATGTTGATATTCTTAAGAAAAGCTCGATTAATTATTAACACATACATAGATCACGTATACGCAAAGGGTTGTTTTGCCTGATTGATAAGCCACCAAAATAACTCCTCATTCTGCCACTTTATTAGATCATTTTTATTCGAATATCATAGATAAAAATTTGTCCTCAGTTGTGCTCTTGTATGAAATTTCCGATCATTTACCTATTACATGTTCTATCAATCTAATTCCTGATCAAGTAAATTACCAACAAAAATTACATAGAGAAACAGATAAGTTTGATGAAGAAAACTTTTTGGATGATGTAAGTGACTTAGTGGAGAAATCATCAAATCACTTCAGCTCAACCAAACAAAATATCACTGCTCAAATAGATGAAACATGTGCTCAATTTATTAGTAAATTCTCAGAAACTGTGAATACCCATGCACTTTTAAAACCTCTTAGCAAACGAAAAAGCAGGCAAAGAAAAAAGCCGTGGATGACAAAAGGAATTATTAAATCAATCTCAACAAAAAATAAACTGTATGCAAAATGCAATCAAAAAAAGGAACCAGATTTACTCTCCCATTACAAAAAATACCTGAACAAATTAACCACAGAGAAAAGGTTAGCAAAAGAGCAATATTGCACTTCACAACTGACTGAACACCAAGAAAACATGAAAAAACAATGGACAATAATAAATGAACTACTAACTTAGAAAAAAATATCAAACGACGTCGGAGTATATCAAAACTTGTTCATGAAAATAATAACTTAGGGGCAACTCCTGAAATTTGAAACGTTTTAAATAACTATTTTGTCAATGTAGGCCTAAATCTAAGTGCAAAAATTGGTAATGATATATCGTCACCAAACAACATCTCATCCAATCCAAAATCGCTGTTCTTTCAATCAACTATACCCTCAGAAGTCTACAGAGAAATTAACAAGCTAAATTAGAAAAAAGCAGCAGGCCCTGAAAACATTCCTCTCACATTTTACAAAAGAGCCAATGAACGCATTTCAAATTTTCTCTGCCTCTTATACAACAAATGTAGGGGAGACCGGATATGTACGGTAAGTAACATTTTTCATATTTTTGTCATATCTCGCAAGTTATTTGCATTACATGCTTTAAAATTGCTCAGTATCGACTTCGAGCTTTGCTCCACAACATAAGACCTTCAGTTTTTTTCTGTCGCTTTATTTCGTCCATGAGATCGCAGACAAAACTTCTGTTTGTTACTTTCATACCCAATATTGGATATAGTTGTAACGACGCTATGGTATGGTTGTAACGAACATTTCATTTTCACAAAAAGCGAGCAATTTACAAGTCGCTGTCAGACTCGCAATGCACACAGACAAATAAAAATCCACCATCGGTACAAGGTAGGTGAGCCCAATGTTCACAATATGAACATTTTACCGTAGAGCGAGACAGCGCTGTTTCTGGCTATTAGCCTTCATCAGCCGCCCTCAGGTAAGAAACATTCATCTTCCAGGACGAATGATCTTGCCAGGATCACTCATCCCTTCGGATAAATATTTCCTAAAGAATTTAACCTTTGTGGTACGCATATCCACTCGTGTGGCTACGTCACCATTCCAGTCAAACTCTTTACGTGGCCAGGGTGAAGAGCAAACAACTAAAGAGCAAGCGTCCTTCCTGGCCTACCGGACGGGAAGCCATGACGACTTCCTCTTGTTGGGTCACTGTTGGTGATGGAGTGCTGTTATAGCCTCTGACCCAACAAGAGGAAGTCGTCATGGCTTCCCGTCCGGTAGGCCAGGAAGGACGCTGCTCTTTAGTTGTTTATGAACATTTTACTCACTTTTCACCGGGTTTTGAGTTGTTGTAAGTGTTCATGCAAACGACGCAGAACCATTCATCTTCTTCGCCGCTGGAAGGCATCACCGATGTACGTTTCTTTCTGGCTTCTTTCTTAGTTTTGCATCCTGCTCACTTGTATCTTTTTTATGATCGAATAACTTCTTCTTCGTTTTGTCACTAACTTTTTTTGCTTCCTCTTCAGCCAGTTTTCCCAGACTGGTGGTTCCCAGACTGGCTGTCATTATTTTTTTCTTTTCTTTTTGGGTTTCTTTTCTCGGACCAGCTTTTGGCATAGGGCGTACATCGGTTGGATTAAATTGTGGACTGACAGTTGAGCAGTCTGCAGAGGCGGCGGAACGAAATTTTACCGGGAGGGACAGCGTTGAAGGCGGATCCAGGAATTTTTAAAATTTGTGTATATGCAGCAGTGAAGTAGCCTACTGTAAGGCCTTGAAAAGGTCTGTCGAGATCATCGACAGAGCCAAAAAGGCATTTGAATAAACCACAGTATGCTTTTAAACCAGGTTTAGAAGCATCGAAACGATTCTGCAGTTTAACAGCAACTGTATCAAAAATTTCATAACATTGACGCGAAAAATATTCAAAAGTAGACTTTCCTAAATTGTGTTCAGTTTGTCCATAACTCCGATGCCCTTTTTTTGCAGCCGCGGCATTGCGATTTCACTAAGGTCTTCACACGAATCAATAAATTTATTTACCTCTTTATAAAGTTGAGGAAAGTTGTTGCGTGCTTCCTTTATTCCTTCGGCAGTACTTTGGACACACTCTCGCACACCATCATAGTTAGCACTTCGGCCTTGCGAGACCACCACTAACTTTTCCAGCATGAAGAACACTTTGTAAGCGACTTTTAGTAGCAAATAACTTTCCCCCTTAGAAAAATACTACAAAATTCCCGACGCTTTAGATCATTCTTTGTTCCGTAGATATCGTAGATTCTGAAACAAACTGTCGCAGAGCAGCAAAGATAGTGGAGTAGTTCGAGAAGGTTTTCTATAGCACTACAGCGAATAGTCCATCTTGCAGAGCATAAAGAACGAAGCTTCTTCAGATTAGACATCTCATTACAACAATTTAGTATATTTCGAAATTTAATGGTGTTGCTTGCCAATTTGCCTAATTCATTCAAATAATGATAGAACATCTCGCATACCAGGCAAAGAGCGGATGGACCCAGCAACTAAGTTCGTACCGAGCGAAATGCAACGGGTATCGTGAGCTAACGGTTGTTTCTTTAATAATATTGCTTGTGCTCCGTTGTAGGCGCCACTCATATTACTAGCACCGTGATAAACCTGCCCTCGCAAATATTTCACGAATAATCCGAACCTAATGCAAACGTCTTTTAACAGATTTGCTATACTCTGGGGGGTGGTTTCCGTGGTGCTGTGTAGCCTTACAAATGATTCATGTGGCACCAAATCTTCGTCAACATATCGGATTGACACGCATTCTTGCTCCAGCCCTGCCACGTCTTGTGTACCGTCGCAAATAAGACAAAAATACTTGCTTTGACGTATTTCAAATTTTAGTTGAAGAGAAATTTCCCGCGATATGTCGGAAATTATTTCATTTTGGATATCATGACTTAAATAAAGTCGCTGTCGTGTTTTTTCTCCATCACATTTTGCTAACCACGATTTCAAATTATCGTTGCTCTCAGCTCGTAAGCGCAAAAGTTCAATAAAATTTCCACTCTTCTCATCCTTGCCGCGAAGAGCAATACCTTAACGAACAAAATACTTGATCGTTGAGACAATTATTTCCAAGCATCCTCTGGCAGCAGTTTGATATTTCTCAACGTTCATATTAAGGTGTGATATTATGCAAGTGTTTTCATCTTGGCTCTTCAAAAACGCATCCACCGCATTTGCATGCAAGTCAGAACTTTGGTGTATTTTGAACTTTTGGAAGCCTTTTTTCCAATTGCTAAAACCGTTTTTGGTGAAAGAAGTTTCGATTTTTTTCCAAGATGCGATGTTTTTTCGTCATAAAAGATACTGCAGTAGAAACAAAGCAATTTATCTTTTCCCGCGTCCCAAAGCAACCAAGGAAAAGCACTAAACCAGCTGTCTTGAAAAGCTAGCGTTCTTCCCGCTAAATATTGTTTCGGTAGGCTAGACGCGTTAGGTTAGGGTGATACGGTTTCTCTTTTTCAATGTTTAATCCTCTTATACAATTAGAATCTGCAATTTCTGATGAGGAGCTAGGACCCTCTCAATCATCTCTAGCATCATCTCCACACACCCTTACTTGATCTTCAACACAATCAGATTTCTCAGTCTGAGAAGCAGACACTGATCTTGACTCTTCAGGTTCTACATCTTCGCTGTTTTTACCGGTTGTTACCACTACTCCATCACTTTTCCTCGTTCTGATAACAAATCTATCCACAATGTCTGCGAAAAAGAAACCTCAGTCGCAAATTCGTAACATTAAAAATTTTTAGCAAAACAAAGCGACGAGGCTAATTGTAAATTTTGTAATCTACACCCTATTGCTAGCCAGCTCAGCAGGAACTGCTTTTTTAATAAAACGGCATATCGACTAGAAAGGTTTTTGACTACTCATCTTCAACTTAAACTAACTAGTAGTTACTATTCTATGATGCCGATCTACCGTACTTTTAAACTTGAAATGGTCATTTTTCAACAAGACCGGCGAAATAGACGACTGTATCATTATAAACAAGTTACCAAGATGAAGAGTCTTTGTCCAGGAGCCTGCGGTTCGCGCCTCTTTTTCACGGGAGAATCGTTTCCGCAGAGAGCATTTTCTACAGTGCGATATCCAAGTTCGGAACCACAAGTAGAAAATGTTTACCCCGCTTTTTAAAGCGCTGGTTGTGTCAATCAGCAATAGAGATGTGCTGAACAATTACTGTAGGTAAGATATTCGATACTTCATATCCGTTACTTTATATCCGTTACACTCTGCTTCTCTTTCGACAGTTTACCATAATCAAGCGGAGAGCAGAAACACAGCGTGGGAGTAGAAAGTAATCGTTTATGTCAACCTAAAAAAGGATTGTGCGCTCTAATGATTACACAAGACGGCAGTTAAATTTAAACATTTTGAATGATTAGGGCCGCCACAAGCTATACATTTTACGATACGGATTAAAGTATAGCGTTTTTTCACCTAAAAAGCGTCACCCCTGAAAATCTTCTGGGGGGGGGACGCGTCCTCCCTGTCCCCCCCGGTTCCGCCGCCCATGGCAGCCTGGCTCTTCGGCTGAAGCATCAGAATTGGTGCAGATCACCGTAGTATCAACCACACAAGAAATTTCGCGTAGGCTATCTCCGAATCATCGCAAGGATTGATGTTCAAGTCGCTCGAGCTTGCGTCAAAGCATTCACTAGAACACGAAGGGTTGGTTTAAAACAAAGCAATTGGCTTCAAGGCTACTCCGTCTAAATTCAGGTTTGCTGCGATCACAGACGATTGGGTTGGGCATGAATACGGGGAATGTGTAGATCAGGGATGGAGGTCTCGAGACCTGTCTCAAGACCTAATTTTTAAGGTCTCGATCTCGAGACTGGGTGAAAAATTAGGATCTCGGTCTCGAAGCAACTGGATTTCGATCTCGAAGCAGAAATTGCGTCTCGAGACTTCTTTTATTGGTACCGCACTTTAGTTGTTTGCATCATGTCAGTGAAGAAGTCGCGCTTCCATGTTGATTACACAATCAAAGCCAATCTCACTATTAAGTCATTTTCTATCCGATGCTGACCCGTGAAAATGTTTTCAATAAGACGTTTGCCAGAATTACATGCACTTATTTGATTTCAACTATTCTTCTCATAAATAAATCTTATCAAAATCTGCTTGGTTTCAAGGTGTTGAGATCTGAAAATAGCTATAAAAAAGTTTAAATTATTTTATAAACTGCAGGCGTAAGAAAATTAACTTGCGTATCTGTCTTGTGCCCTAATTAGGCAGCTGTGAAATTGTTTGATAGTTCTTTACTTAATTTAATTAATTGGATTATGTACGGTACGTCAGTACTCAGTTTCGTCTCTGATTGCCACTGTAATGAGTCATCACAGCCCCTAACTATTTTCCAGCATTAATTAATTGGACTGTTTACGTCTGTACTAGGGTTGGATTGAATTTGAATCCGCTCATCATTTATTGATAATTTTGAATTGTGGTTTTCCAAAGTAGATGAGTTTGAATTTTAACTTTCTTAAGTCAATGAATTTGATTTTTCATTTCCAAAGTTAGTCTTTTCTTTTCGACTTGCACCGGTAGAACGAGTTTTTAGTCAAAGTGGTTTGCTTTTTCGGCCACATCGGGCCAAGCTATCATCCGATTTGCTCTCAATGTTAGTTTATTGAAAGAGCAACAAAAACTCTGTTTAATTGTGATTTTTGCGTTTAGTGTTCACTGTTCAATAAAAAAATTTCGATTTCAAAAATTTTTTTTGTTTTCGATTAGGTCTCGAGTCTCGGTCTCGCAGCTGTTTCGTCTCGGTCTCGACTAAAAGATCTCGAAATTTTCGGTTCTCGATCTCGAAAACATAAAAAGATCTCGATCTCGGACTAAGCAGTCTCGACTACATCTCCGGTGTAGATGCTTGGTTCCTTTCAGTGACACCCTCTGGGTTTGGCCGATCAGTAACTTCCGAAGGAGCAAAGTCGCAATCTTGAAACACCTCAGGTAGTAACGCAATCTAAACATAGTACGGTAACGATCAACGGCTTCTAGCAAGTATTTCACTGTCTTGTCATTCTGAAAGTAAAAACAGTCAAAATAACCAGACATGATAGGTGCGTTTATCACGGGAGTCAGCTTGAGAAATAGATTCTTGTGGAACTTACTAAATAGCCTACGCGAGTTAAAATTTACGCCAGCATTCACATATCGTTTAGCCTAAATCTTGATTTCTTGCTGTGCTTTTGCGAAGGCTACTGCAGTATGGATAGCCTACCTCACTAACATCTAGGTATGGGAACGTAATGCAGTGTTTTCTGGGTATGGTAGTAACACTGTGTTACAACCTCGCCCAGGCGTGATTTCTATCTTTGGCGAGGTCTGGCATCTAGTAAGCTTACCGTTCAAACTGGTTTCATACGCCAGATTAAACTTTAGATCAAGCCTATTTAAAAGATATAAAAAGAACTACAGTATCTTTAACCAACAAAGTGTTAAGCAAAAAATACATAAATTCAAAAAAGTTACTCATATACCTGAAAATTCGAATTTTTTTCACCAAATTTTTAGTGGAGTACCAGTTGCTTCTAAAATACGCGTGAAACTGCAGGGGCCAACCAGAACTGATTTTGTATGGTCATGTGGCCTGTACGTCGCAATTGTAAGAAGAAAAATTGAACGTTACAACCATACCCCTGTTACGTTCATACCCGGTCTCCCCTATAGAAAGTGGCTTTTTCCCATCACCTCTTAAACAGGGTTTTGAAATTTTGGGTTTTGAAATTTCCCGTTTCCCGGAAATTTATGTCGGGATCCCGAAAATTGTTTTTATGTTTTAAGGGTTTTAATGGTACTGATATCTATCATTCTGACGTAAAAATGCGTTTATGCAAAGTTTTAATTTTTTTTTTACTCGGTAAAAATTATTTTTCAAAATTTCCAAAATATTTTACGACCAAATGCTTGGGAGATCAATAAGTTTTTTCATAATTTGTTGAAAAACTCGAACTCAGTTCGTCAAAACAACATTAAAAAATACTTAAAGTTGGATTAGAAATGATGCAATTTGGAAAAAAATGTCTCTGTCACTTCTTTTGTGGCCAAATAATCAAGCTCGGAAAATTGCCAGGAAAAATTTTCAGGAAATTTCCCGAATCCCGTAAATCCCGAGAATTTTTGGGATCTTGGGAATTTCCCGGGAAAATTTATGAAAATTTTTCGTTTCCCGGAAAGTTGAAAATCCGGGAAAAAGGGAAACCCTAGCGTTAACTAACCACTGCAGAACAGCGACACGGAAAATGTTTTTTCTAAACAAGAAGATCTATTTACGAATCAACTAAGTCTTACTCTGTTGAACAAAGTTAAAATATAGTTCTTCCAGACAAGCTTCACTTTCTGTGTAAATGAGCGCGATACGTAGTAGATCAAAATTTAATATCGCACAATCTTAAAAAATTTCCACTTTACAACTTGCAAAGTTTAAAAAGAAGCAAAGTTTCCACCTTCTCTCTCTACCGGAAATATCATTTGAGAATTCACGAATCACTATCAAGTTAGAAGCGGAAACTGCATTGTCAACTCTAATAATAGGTTATGTCGGAAATTGGTGTGAAGTGAGGGAAGCAACGACTGTGAAGTCTGCAAAAACTAGCATGGATTCGTTTTTGATCCTGCAGGAACTCGTTGCACTCAGTTATACGACCCAAGTTTTTGAAAATTTAATTAAAAATATCTAAACTTCTCACTGCTTACTAAAATACTCGGTCACACGAAGTAAACTACAACAACAATACGTTAGTCTGACGACCAATCGGCAGCTACTACAGTGTCGTACGCAAATTGTCATGTTTTTGAATGAGCAAAAGGAAAATTACCAAAAAATCTCAAAGCAAAAAAACATTTTTAAAACAGCATGACCTATTTTTGCAAATGTTGCGAAAAAAAATCTGTTAATTCTAATTTGATTATTTCGCCTTTTTTCACAGGTATAGCCTTGCCTGACCTCGTATAGTAGTATGTTAGCAGCAGTGCTTTTTATGTTTAAGTTTCTCATTGAAATCACACATAGAATCAATAGGCCTACCAAGGCACATACGTCTATAGACACGCCCGTGAAGTTAAAAATACAAAACAATTGTTTAAAGATTTGGCACAACTGCTAAAGCAAAAAAAGCAAACAAAAACGCACAAACACAATAAACATATAGGAAAGTGTTGCAAACTGAACTGAAAGTTCAATTGAAACTCGGCAGCTGTGACGATTAAAATTTGGCGTATGTTAAAGGCATGATTACACTTGGTATTGTCGACGCAATTAACGACTTGTCATTATGGAGAAGATTTACCGTCGCAGCTAATCATAGAATTTGAATTGTTTTGCCTGCAATCTTGTCACGTTTTAAATATTATTGCTGCAATTAACGTCTGGCGTTGTGAAAAAAGAATATATTTTTGATGTGGATAATGGCGGCGTTGAATGAAAAACCATAGCGCAAGTTTTTCAAGTTTGAACTGCGTCGTAAAGAAGTAAAAATACTGCACTCATTCGAAAATTTTAATGCAAAGCTTAATTAAAACTATTAATACAAAAATCCAACAGCGTAGAAAGCCATTATTGCATCGCAGCATAAAATTAAAATTCCCTAATCTTTCAAATGGATGACGCAAAACATACCCTGGTGGCATCCGGCCAAGCGTAGCCTGCATAGCGTAAAAGTTTGAATTGAATATATGCGTTCATTCCTAGCATGAAAGTTTTCAGTCCGTTAACACAACTTTTCGATCCCTGATTTGGAAATAAATTATTTGTTTTAAAATCTTTTTACAACTGTTTACGCTAGCTCAGAGGCAGTGGTGTGGCGAGAAATTTTAAAATGGGAGGCCATACTTTCCGCATTTTATTAAGGGTGTTTAAATTTTTTGAAAATTTACATGCTGTAATAGCTATTTAGTGCTTTTTGAATAATTTTCAAGCAAATTTTGTTGAAACTCTTAGACCCTAATTCTGAGTGCTTCACCAAATATGATGCATTTTGTTCGCACATTTTCGATTACGCGTGCTTAATAGGGTGGAGTGAAAAAAAAATCTTTTGGAAATCGAAAAAAGTGTAGTTCTCAAATTCTGGCAAATGGTCTAAAACTTCTTGGAAAGTTGGTTTTTGGGGGTTGCTCCCATTTTCCAGCCGGCTATCCCCCAAAATGTTATCGCGACCGATGACGCAGAGGGTAATTCTTATATATCGGTAACCACTGGTCGGAGAGTATTGGTATATGGCTCAAAATCTGCCGAAATACAGTGTTTTTATCTATGCTAAGAAGAAAGTTTACTCTATTTTCAACACAAGAAAAGTTATAGCCGTAAAACGAAACTAAACAACCATTTTTGATAAATTTTTTGGAAAATTCACTTATCAGGGACGTATCCAGGGGAGGGGGGCGCTGGGGTCGCGCCCCCTTTGAAATATAAGCGCTGATACGTACCTGCAGTCAGCGAAACAGTGGAAACAGGACATCTGAAGACGCGTTTACTTTTTTTTTTGGTCTTCACCAACATTTTCAGTGGAAACGCGTAAACAGGAAATTGCGGCCCCCTCTTTTCAAATTTCTGGGCACGCCCCTGCTTATGAGTAGGGCAATTCACGGTCAGTAAAGTCAATTTTTTTTTGGATGTAGAAAATAACTCTAAGAATGTGGAAACAAAATTTCACCGTCGTAGGATCAGTATTGATGAAGTCAGGGGCGGCGAAACGAAATTTTGCTGGGGGGAGACTGCGCATCAAAAGCGGATCCAGGAATTTTTGAAATATTGTATTTTTTTGCAGCAGTGAGGTATGGTAAGAACTTAGCACTGGTGGAAGGATCTGTGGAGATTCTTCCAAGCAAAAAATTGAAAAACAGAATGAATTAGGTGCAAAATTTACTGACAATAAAGGTACGAAACTGATAAAAAATGAGAGCAAGATCTTATCGAAAATTTGCATTTATTCTTAAAACAAAGAGTCGACCAATACAATCTCACAAGGAGTTGACAAATTTGTCAAATTATCTACGGACGAAACATGTGCTTACAAGGCGAAGCGATAGCCTGCATCCCATTGCTAGCCAGCTCAGCATGTTAAAATTATCGATTGTTTTACACTGCTTTTCATTGAAACAACCTATTGACTGTCGAAAGTTTTGACCTCTATCTCCAGGAGAGGACCCAGAAAATCTTGGCGGGGGATGAGGTTTTAAATTAGGTTGAATGTTCACTAAATGTAAAGGCGTTTAGACCTGGAAAAGGGCGTAAATAAGCTCTTTGAAAATGTTTTGTGCAAGTGGCGTATTCAGAATTATTTTTAAGGGAGTGGAAGGGGAGCACATTTTGACATTTTCTTCCGGCAGAGTTACTTCAAGGCAAATCGAGGAACAAAAACAGCTCCAAAGGGGTAAGGGGAATGCTACCCCAAAAATTTTTTAAAAATTTAGGCAGCGTAAATAGCCATTTTAGTGCTTTTTGTACAATTTTCAAGAAAAATTCTGTCAAAAATTTTAACCCCTAATTTTGAGCCCTTCACCAAAATGATGCAATGATGCATTTTGGTCCGACATTTTAATTTATGTTTGCTATAGGTGTGAGAATTTTTGTAATCGAAGAGGTTCAAAGTTATGGAAAAATTGTATTCATCAAAACAATGATGAAAAGTAACTGGTGGGGGGATACATACCACACATCTACCCCTGGATCCGCCCTTGCTCACCTCTAGCTTAAACTAGTTGCCACAATTACCCTGTCCACATGTTCAATTTATATGGGTTTTAAGCCAGTGTGCGAAGTAGAACATTTTTAATGGGGGGGATGTTTTTGTCCACAATTTTGCCTGAATTTTGAACCCAAATAACAAGACAGTGTTGCAAAATGATATTTATTGTTCATGGGGCGATGTCATTGGTCAATGACCAAATTAAAACAGTGGCGGAGGGCGTACTGCGTGTTTGCATTCCATGCACCAGGATGACGAAAAAAAATTATCAACGGGAGAATTTTAAAAGCTTTATTACTTTTGCTTTAGGCAGGTTTTTTGTTTCTTAAATGAAACAAGGGGTTTGGGGGAGAGCAGTAGGCCTAAGCTACTCCAGGGCGGTCCGGGGCAAGGCCCAGAAAGCTATAGCATTTTCTTAAATCATACTCTCAATCTCAAATATGATTTAAAAAAAGTTTGGGAACCGCTGCTTTAACATATTCTGAGTGCTTTCACTAATGTTCATAAAAAGCTGCTGACATGTTTTACTGTTGATGAAAAATAAACTGTTCTGTAATAGGCGCATAAAAAGACTGTTCTTGATTGGTTTGAGAAGGAAGTCATAATGGCTACAAGATATGCTGTAAAGTATCGCCGCAGTCCGTAGGCTACCGGTACCTACACTCCACAGTAGGGTGTGGCTGATGCCCCGACGTTGCCAAAACCCGTAAATATGAACTTTCACAAAAATTGAACAATGTTTAGGTATTCCGCTTTCCGGTTCCGTGGTTACGAGCTTATGGACCAAGTGAGTTTTTGTAACTTCTTTATCTCTCATGCTAGAAAGCTGGTTGATGGCTCAAATGAATCAGAAACCCCAAGATCCTATCCAACTTACACAGGAACATTACGGGTATCGGCATTGGTTTTTGAGTTATTGTCGAAAACAATTTTGAGGAACTTATAAAGCTCTAGAATTAAAAGTAAGCCGGCCACATTAAACAAATCAAAGCAAAAACTTCATAGGAATATTTTCACATTGACCTTTGCTTAATTCACTAATCAGTGTACACTTGTGGCTCTGATCATAGTGTTACCTTTGATCACGTATCAAATGGTCAACAAATTACTTACAAAGTAATCGGGTCTTTTACATGTACAGATTAATAATTCATTTCAATGTTAATTAGAAGTTTAATACGTTGATGGCCGAAAGATATAGTGATCCTCGCCAATATTTTCTGGGTTGTGTTCCAACATTAGGTGACAAATGCATCCACACCAGCAAATTGCCATCCAACCGAGAAGTTTTATTTTCTTGTATAATTCGTATAGAGGAGGAGTATTTGAAAAACAAAACTGCAAAGTCAAGTTTTAAAGCTGCTATGGCAACTGCACAAGAAGAAATATTGCTCAAGGCATTACAGAACTCCATGGTAAATTGTAAGTTCTTATGAAAATCAAGAAAGAAAAACGAGAAATTGGAAAATCAAAAGAAATACTTGAAAGTTTTAAACAAAGCTTGCACGAAACCATGGTTTGCTGGCCAAAAGGTGCATTACATAAAATTAACAATGAGGATGATTAAGCATTTCTTGTGTCAATGCAAACTGATCGCATTGCATCGCTTGCAGGCGAAGACATGAAAATTCATCAGGAAGAGAAACGAAACAAAAGAAAAAGAACTCATGAAAGATTTAAGGCATCTGAAGAGCAGAGAACCGAACGCTGCGATCAGTTTGCATTGACACAAGAAATGCTTAATCATCCTCATTGTTAATTTTATGTAATGCACCTTTTGGCCAGCAAACCATGGTTTCTTGCAAGCTTTGTTTAAAACTTTCAAGTATTTCTTTTGATTTTCCAATTTCTCGTTTTTCTTTCTTGATTTTCATAAGAACTTACAATTTACCATGGAGTTCTGTAATGCCTTGAGCAATATTTCTTCTTGTGCAGTTGCCATAGCAGCTTTAAAACTTGACTTTGCAGTTTTGTTTTTCAAATACTCCTCCTCTATACGAATTATACAAGAAAATAAAACTTCTCGGTTGGATGGCAATTTGCTGGTGTGGATGCATTTGTCACCTAATGTTGGAACACAACCCAGAAAATATTGGCGAGGATCACTATATCTTTCGGCCATCAACGTATTAAACTTCTAATTAACATTGAAATGAATTATTAATCTGTACATGTAAAAGACCCG